>CATKHJ010060200.1:0-59344 GCA_949750685.1 Vernicia montana
TTTATAATTTTATAAATAAAGACTAAGTGTCAAGCATTAATAAATATTGGAAACTAAAAATATTAATTTTAAAGTTAAAATAATTTACCC
Source organism: Vernicia montana (assembly GCA_949750685.1). Taxonomy (NCBI): domain Eukaryota; kingdom Viridiplantae; phylum Streptophyta; class Magnoliopsida; order Malpighiales; family Euphorbiaceae; genus Vernicia; species Vernicia montana. The sequence continues at coordinate 91 of CATKHJ010060200.1, forward strand.
AATTAAAAAGTCCTCTTATAGGTTTCCAATCAATGCTTAAGAAAGTGTGTGGTGAGATCCTTTCCAGTTCCAATAATATATAAGACCATGTTTGTCACATTATTTCCTCACTTTCACCATATTTCTCACATGTATTTTAGCTTTTTGAGTAGTGACCAAACTTTTTAATGATTGAAAATGTATAGTGCTGTAATACCCAATTTTTTAAATCCAATTATCAAGGTTTATATAAGGGTAACTTCACTAAATTCCCAATCATACCCACCAACAGAAACCACCATAGCCTTAAGTCTTAAGGTGTATCTGTATCATCTACCAATCAGCTCTCTTTCTTGAAGCTGCAGCAGCAACTACCATCTTCATTCTTGTTCACAACTTGAATCTTGAATCTTGAAATGGCAAAGAAAGTTAAAGATTTGAGTTCTTGGATTGAAGTTGCACCACCCCTTTTCATTACTTTGCACAAGATTACCAGTTCTCCTGCTCTTGAGACTATTACAGAGGAAGAGACAGAGAATAAGGAAGATGATTCATAATCTCAGTTCATCAATCTTTTGGTTACTGAACTTTCTTTTGTATTGGCTGTAAATTTATCATGTGATCATGTAATACACCTTCATTTTTTGTGGTTGAACCTAACCAATTCTCCATATATTTAGTGAATCAAATAAAACGGATCTTTTGATTTTCTTTATTCCAATTCTCTTTTGGTTCATCATAATTCAAATCATTGCAATTCTCTCTTGGTTCATTGCTCAATCATTGAATTAATGGCCCAACCCTTGTTAACTCCTTATAGATATGTACTTAATAATGGTAAATATATTGGGAACTAGAAATTGTTTTTAATGATCCCTAATGTAGAATGTAATTACACTTCATTAGTTATGTAGTAATTTAGGGTTTTTCATGAAGTAATTTAGGGTTCCGAGTTCATTAAAATACTAATTACTGGGTCTCGCTATTAAATATATGGTAAATTATTACCCTTAAAATTTGTCATAATTAGCACTTTAATCTCTATTATTTTAAAACAAGCATTTTTAATCTATAAGATTTGTTTTTTTTTTTAGGAAATCTATAAAATTTGTTAATAGCCACCACTTTATATATATATATATATATATATATATATATATATATATATATATATAAAATTATGAAAATTTTTACTAGATTTTAATTTATAAAATACTTTTATTCCCCAAAATTTTAAATAATAATGTAAAACATTTTAATTTCTCAAAATCTAGTATTTTCATTGAAATTAATTTAGAGATTAAAATGTATTAATTTTGAAAATACAGCAACTAAAAAATGCTAATTATAATAAATCTCAAGAATGTTACAGTAATTTAGCCATTCTAGTTCATGCAATTAAACTTACTATATCCTTGTATGAAGCATCAAATTGATTGTTGGTTCTGTTTGGAAACTAGTTTTTATTCTAATGTCTCTCGAATCCTGCTTCTGCATATCAAGTACAGGTTAGTAAGATTAATAAAAGAACTCGAAATGAATTGAAAAGAACTAGAGAGGAAAAGTTCAAAATCTGTGTAGCTGAAATTCAATTTAATTGGTAAGTCCAAGGCAAAACTACATTGCTTGATCAGAAAATTGCAACATTAAGGGAATCTTGAATTTCTTATTGATGGAGGATTACAATGTTATTGTAAGGTAATTGAAGATTATATTATAATGGCAGTGAATTTCACATACATGGAAAGATTTCTACATGTTGAAACTATTGATTCTGTAAACGTTTCGACTTCCAGCGCTTGCATTATGTATAATGGGATTGTAAATGTTACATCCCTTTTACTGCCTCGTTTTTGCCATATGCCAATGAGAACTACTTGATTTTACTCTTCTGCAGGAGGGTCAACCCAGCGGCCGTGATCTTTAATTAGCTGGATCAAAGCATCAGTGGCTCCCTCCATTGCGATTCCACGCTTTACCACAGTCTGAAATGAAATCCACAATGGGTCAGCAATCAAACAACACAAAATATGTAGAACTAGTTTTTTTCTTTTTTAATCAGAAAGACGATTGCAGAGCGTAATGAACTTGGAAAAAGGAAAGAATGCAATACCTTTCCAACATATAGGTCAATCTTTCCAGGAGCACCACCAACATATCCAAAATCTGCGTCAGCCATCTCACCCGGTCCATTTACAATGCAACCCATAATTGCAATCTAACATTGGAAATTGCAAGGGGAAAAAAGTAGTTAACATGAGTTTCATAATAAAAGGCAGTGCAAATCAGCAGCATCCACTTAAAGTGGAAAAGGATTGGACATATATACCGAGACACCAGGCAAGTGAGATGTCTTTTCTCGTATTTCTGCACTTATTTCTTGAAGGTCAAACAAAGTTCTACCACATGATGGACAAGAGACATACTCCTGCAATTAGATTTTAGCAATTTAAAAAGTGAGTAAAGACCATCATCTCTTAAATCAGTTTTTACATCCTGTTTATTCCAAAAATAAGCTTCATACCGTCTTTGTATTTCTCATCCTGCAACCTTGTAGCAAGTTGAAAGAGGTATTCCTCATAAAATCGAAGTCCTGGTCTGGGGCTTCTAACAAGATACCATCTCCAAGACCATCTACTAAAAGGGCCCCAGCATTTGTACCAGCACCAATGACCAAGTCATCCCTGCAAATAGATAAGAAAAATAGCATAAGCATTCATTTTTTGCATCTTAATAAAAAATAGAATAAATGTGTTTGGATTACCTGTGGATTGCCTTTGGAAACTGAATATGGTGAATTACAGGGAAATTCAGAGCATTGTCTGATAGAAACTCAAACAACCTGCAGTCAACAAAAAGTTCAAGCTGTCAACGTTCACCCTCGATCAAGTTAGAATAAAGTGAAAAAATGCCTCAGACCATATGAGTTAAAGCAATAGGCAATGTAATGGTTTTCACAGAGGAAAGCTCCTCCCCTGTTTAGCCACAATAAGCAAATGGACATTTTGTACTTCATCATATAAATCTTCATTTCAGGCCAAAGATGCCCAAAGCACCTGCGGCAATCATGGGCAAACAAGGCCCATATCTGAAGTGGTTGTTTGGTATTGGCTTACAGATTCAAATAATGACTGATTAACATATCCAGTCTGCAAATTACCTCCTTGCTGCATGCACTCTGCCAATTTTATCTTCTGTAAATGGTAGATCATGAAGAAGCATGGTAGCATCTACGTCTTTGAGGATTTGCAGTTCTTCATAGGGCTCATCACCGCGTACAGACACAACCAAGCGTGTACCTGATAGGTAATTTCATAATGCAATGTTATCAATATACTTGGCATAAAAATGGAACAAATGAAAAGGAAATGTTGGGTAAGAACCCAATAATCTGAGAACAGTGATAAAGTGGCACCTTCTGGCAAAAGCTTGTGAGCACCAGTTGACAACTCCTTAAGATTCACAAGAACCATGGCATTGGGTAATGGCTTTGTCAGTTGCTCCGACAGAGGAACAATAACTCCCATGCTAATATCTATCAGTCTTTTGAGAGCCAGCCGCTGGTCACGATAGAAATTATAACAAATCAACAAGTCATTCTGATTCTTTGAGTGAAGTTAATAGGAATACAGTCAAATTGTTTAATCACAAAATGAGGCACAGCTATCTAATGGAGAGAATTCTTTCTAACAAATGAATCAAAAGGGTTAGGATCTTACAGAATCGATATCCTCCGCTGGTGGAAGCTCTCTCAATAAGATTGAGTCGACAGTTGCTAGGTCCTAATTAAAAATATTTGAGTCAGTAAAGAGTGATTATAACATGAATCAATTTCATCATAATGCAGTCTTTCCATTTAATAAAATGATAAATGGACCTTGAAAGGCATTCCAACAACAAGCTTTGCAGCAAGTGACTTGTATAGGAGTTCAGGTGCCTGAAAGGAGAAAAAAGATTGATGAAGTTCCCACTTCACAACACTGGCCCAAACTTATTTCAAGAAATTGGGGAAAAAAAGAAAAAAAAAAACAAGAAAAAGGTAGCACTGTGTATTTACCTTTAACTGATCCAAGGAAACTGACATGAGAACAGAGCCATCACGGTGCAAGACGCCTCTATAATCCACCTCTTCACCCTGAAATTAAATGAAGAATCAACTATTTATCTACAAATCTTGAATAGAGCGATAAGAAGAAAAAAACTACAAATTTCTTAAGAAGTTAAAGCCTGACCTCCTTTTGTACTGGCAATTGACCAGATCGGCGCTGGAAATCAAAATAATGTCTGTGCTTTTCTTCAAATGGTGCCTGGTGGAGGGGAAAATTCATCAGCAAAGTTTTATAGGGCAGCATTTGCAGTACTTAAGCATATAAACCACAAATATATAGTAAAAACCTACCACTCCCTGTTGAACTGCAGATGCTCTCATACCAAGGTTGGCCAACCTTCTGCAAGGATCTATCTCTTTCTCTGGTGGTTCTGTAAGTGAAACCCTGATTGTATCGCCCAAACCATCCTGCACATCCAATGGAGTTGCTAATGGTCATGATATATTTAATATTTTTTGCTCATATCTGATATTAAATATTCAGAAAAGAATTGGACAGAAATGCAAGATCACGCTGAAGGAATTGCCACAAGCTCTTTCCATCAGTTGATACATGTTTTCAGTTTGCTACCGGTCCATTATATTTCACTCCCAAAATAGGCCATTGCCCAATGCAGACTTTAACATGAATGCAGAATAAGATTACATGAATATTTAATTGTCATAAATGTTGAATATTCAATTTGTCTGTTATAAGGATACCTGAAGAAGCGTCCCAATGCCAATTGCAGATTTCATACGCCCATCTTCACCTTCTCCAGCTTCAGTGACACCCAAGTGTAATGGATAATCCCAGCCCTGAACATACATTTCCGCTACAAGCAAACGGTATGCCTGGACCATGATGACTGGGTTGCTTGCTTTCATTGAAAACACAAAATTATGGAAATCCAACTTCCGGCATATCCTTGCAAACTCAAATGCAGATTCAACCTGTTGGAGAAAAGCCAATTAATATGATGCCAGTGAATCTGGAAGTACAATACACCAAACAAAGTAACAAACAAACAAGAAGGCCGTTCGGCATTGGGAGAGAGAATAAGTACTGACCATTCCCCTTGGAGAATCTCCATAGTAGCTCATTATACGATCTGAAAGGCTTCCATGGTTTGTCCCAATGCGCATTGCCCTTCCATACTTCTTACATTTCTCAACCAATGGTGTAAAAACCTGGAAAGATGCAGTTAAAAATGGAGGAAAAATAAGTCAGTCAATATATCAAGTGAAAAGGAAGTTAAATACGGATCTATAATGCTGAATATTTGATACTGATTAGTCCATCTTTATAAACACAGTTCATGTATGGACAAATGTGAAACTTTCTGCAGACACAAGGAAAGAATTGTAGATACACCATCAATTGACAGAAGAAAAAAAAAGGCTTCTATTCTTTTCTTGCCCATCTCGCACACCACAAAAGAAATTTGGCTTTTTGCAAAACTTTGAAGCTCCTACAATTGGATAGTTGCAGGTTTAACAACAGAGAAAGAATAGAGGATATTGTAGAGTTTAAAAGAAAAAATTACATATCATAGTTAATATGACAGATTGCGATGGCTGGAATATATGCAGATTGCTTATAGTGTCTACAGGATGCAGGAAGGAATTTCTGGAGGAAATCAAACAATTTCCAGCTTTTATCACCTTTTAATAATAAATAACTTCTCTCTGTCATATTTGGAATGAAATGTATGCACTCGTTTGTCATGCCTTCTATAAATAACTTCTCTCTGTCATATTTGGAATTAAATGTATGCACTTGTTTGTCATGCCTTCTACGGCTAATCTTGGTCTTAACATGATAAATATAAGACATTTCACAGAGACCAGTAGATGGAAGAGGGAAGAGGATGGAGGGGTTGTGCAACCAACACTCATAGTTTAGAACATCTAAGTGTGACCCATGATCATTTTGATAGGGTAGTATTTTGACCTGTTCAATGTGCTCAAGCTCTTTCTGATAGTCATCTTCTGTGTACTCTAGCTTCTCAAACTGAGCCCTCCTATCAGCTGCAATGAAGCAATATAATCAATACTAAATATTTGTATTAATGACTCAAAGCAGAATTAAAACCAACAGTGAATTTCATACCAAAATTTCCTGGATTTACACGAATTTTGTCAAAACATTCAGCTACTCGCAATGCAACAGTTGGTGCAAAATGAATATCTGCGACCAGAGGTATATTGTAACTGCACAAATAGAAAGTTAGTGACATGGTTGATCCACATACAGACCATAAAATAAGAGTCTCCCTATAATAAATCAGACTCACTTTTTCTGCACAAGAGTATTTTTTATTTCAAAGCAAGCATCTGCTTCTCTCTTCCCTTGAACTGTTATCCTAACTAAATCTGCTCCCTTGTCTGCTATTCTCATTACCTGCCAAAATAACAGCAGTTAATTTGATGAAACTGACAAGAAAATGCAAAATGGTATTGTCAAGGAAGCTTTATCAACAAGAAGATTCTACCAAGGACACAAATATGACTTTTACTAAGAGATCAATGGTTTTCATAGGACTGAAAATGCTTGGAAGGATCCATACTGACTCAGAAATAACTGTCTATTTTGTGTATTTGATCTTTTCTCTATCACTCATTTCCAGTAGTGAATGCCCTCATCATATTAATGGCAATATGGAGCTATGATTCCAACATTTGTAAACTGAACCATTGGTGTATGATAAGAAAAAAAGCAAGGGGTGCCAAGAAAAGATGACTATCACATGCCACTCATCTAAACAGATTTGAATCAGGGTATCACATGCATGCACACTGATGCTTTGCATACAAAGAACAGAAGTGAAAAAAAAAAGTTAAAGAACCTGTTCAACTGTTCCAGCAACATCCTTAGTGTCACTTGTAGTCATAGTTTGAACCCTGATAGGATGCTCACTACCAAGACCCACATTTCCCACCATCACAGTTCGTGTTTTCCTCCTGACAGTCTTGTGTACAGATTCACAATACTTCTGTCTAGGAACTGCATTCAAAACAATTATTCATCAGATGGAACAAAATTGCACTGAAAAAGGGCAGAAAGATACAGAAAAGCAACAACACAAAATTGATAGCAATGTCTCAACCAAATTGAGATTCACAGGCATCAACACCCAACTAAAAATTGCTGATAACATGCATTAATCTCTTAATCAGAACCCACATAAAAAAAATTAATAAATATAAAAAAATTCTTCAGTTCTACGCATTTATATTCTCTAAAAATACACATGCTGGATCAACATTCAGTTTAAAGACTAACAATCTTCAATTCGACATTTCAATTACATGATATCTATTTGGGACTACTGTTTTTTTCTTTTTCTTTTTGCATAAGCATCACTTTATATACTGTGGCCAAAAAGAAATCAAATGTTGTTTTTTGGCTGCTTTTGAAAAGACTTGAGCTTTTCAGTTGCTTTTACCCAAAGCGCGGCAACTTAAAAAAAAAAAAAAAGAAAAGCTTAACTGCCAAATCCAACTAAAAAAAACATACAATCTTGTATTAATTTCATTTTCTCGGTGACCCAATAAAAAGGAAAAAAACAAAGAAAGTGCAAAGCTCTTAACATACATTATAAGAGATAGATTAACTACACAACAACATAGAAATTGTAATAATATACAAATGATAGCATACCTAACAAAGGGCTCCCTTTAGAAGCAGGTTGAAGTTCAACCATTTCAGGACCAGGATTAGAGTTCCGAATCATTGAAAACTTCTTTCTACTAGACTTGATCCTTTTCAAATCACAAACTCTAACAAAATCCATACTTTTTCCAAAACCTAACCTGGATTCCCTGGTCTTTAAACCAGTAAAAGAAGCCGGTACAGTTCCAGTCGCCATTTCCACTAAGAATCATAAACATATAATTAATTAAGCTAATTAAAAATTAGAACTTTATGCTGAAAAAAAAAAAAAAAAAAAAGAGTAGAATCAGAAGTTGTTTGGTACCTGGGAAAAAACAGAATTTGAAGGTTGGAGCAAGTGAAGCGAAGGATCTGGAGAAAAGAGAGAATTAGTGGTTGTAATAAGGAGAGGGGCGTGTGTTTGGCGAGGAATTTCAGAAAATTTTCAGGCAGACTTGTATTTGAAGACTCATTGAGTGAAGACAAACGGGAAATGTACAAGACGACAAAATTCCTGTATTGAAGCATCTTTTTATTTTATTTTTAATACTGGTTTCTGGTGTGTATATTTTATTATTTTTATTTATTATTATCCAGTGGCTTTAGAAAATTCAGAGACGATGACTTTGTTTTTTTTTTTTTTTTGGGGGGGGGGGGTTATTTCATAATTTGCCTTTTTTGGGGGGCTATTTCATAATTAGTATTGAATTAATTTATATTCTCAGAATTATGTGATGTTAATGTTTTTTTTTCTACCTAATAAAGGAATTTGTTTTATTATTTCTGTAATTTCTTCACACAATTAACTGAAATTTGAATTTGAAAAGTTTTATTTTTTTTATCTATAAATTTTTAATTTGAATTTTAGATTAAATTTTATTAAATATTGTGAAAATATTAGCAAGATTTTATTCTAATGAATAATAATATCATACTTATTATAGAGATGCCACATTTTATGGAAAGCTTATTTCTTCTTTTCTAAAAAAGGAAAATCAAAAAGAAATATTTAGCAACTTAATTAATTTTGAATATTAAGAAATAAACAATGAAATTTTATCTTTTAAAGGAAAAAAAATAGATCAATATAATCAAGCATGATTAGTTTAATAAAGTTGATATGTAAAATTAATATTTTATAATACATTATTAAAAATTACAAGGGCTTAAGTGCAAAATAAAATAGAGGAGGTACATGATTCCAAAGGAAGAGGGATTTTTTGAGGATCATTTAATAATATTCCAAAGCGGGAACAAATACTCGCAAAACTGTTAACTAATTTCCTGCCCCATCCCACACGTACCCCACGTGTTAGTCTAACCTTGGAGTCTCACTTGGCTGGCTCCGCCACTCATCCACTATTATTAATTAATTTATTATTTTTTACAATTATTATTATCAATAATTTGACATTTACTAATTTACAACTAATTTTTAAATGTTGTTCCACATTTCTGTCATTAGCCGCCTTCTTAAACAGATATTTTCACAAATAAGAAATAATTATTAAAATTATTAAACACCTACTCTGTTTTTATATATAAAAAATATTTCTCTAAAGAAGATTATTTAATTTTTAAGTCCATAATCTTATATATAAATAAACAATTTATACTCCGTCAATATTGTTTGATTGCGTGCTTAAAATTGTAAGGATTTAATAATAAAAAAAAAAAAAAAAAAGGTGAGTTTATCATTACCCTAATAATTTAGTGATACAGTCATACAATGCTTCCTTCCTAGTATAAGATATTAACTGTTTGTTTGTTACATATTCCTAATTCTTAGTATTAATAATGAATGAGATGAGTAATTTCATTAGATAAAAATTACTAAAAATATAAAAATTAGATATTTTATGAATTAGTTAAACCTTTTGAATTATTAAATCCAACTTAAATCATATATATCAAATGTAATATTATTTACTAATATTCTCGTATATCAAACCGATTGTTAGAGTTTAAAATCTAATAATTCTTTTTTAAGAATTCGTTTGAATATCTAATCATTTAAAATAATTGAATATTTGAAATTTTCGTCATATCTATTTTTATAATTTTATACATAAAATTCGAATTCAAATATACAATCATTTTAAAGGATTACGTATCCAAACAGATATTAAAAGAATTTCCGGTGTAAAAAAAAAACAATAGCAAATTTTCTCCTAATAAAAAATCTGTTTCAAAATTGTAAAGTGTCGAGTTTAACATTTTATCAAATCAATTTTTTATTTAAAAAAATATTGTATCTTTTTTTTTTTTTGCCAAAAAAAAAAGTATTGTATCTTAAACTGAGAATTAAGATAGATATGAGGGTAAATAGTTCTAAAAATTATCAAATTTTAGTGACTTTTTCGATGTGGTCACAAAAGAATTTTTTTTTTTACCAGGAAATACTTAAACTTTCCAAATCTTTTCACTGGGAGATCACTCGCCGGAATTTCAGCCGGAAATGAATACGTGAACTGTTATGTAAGCATTTCTAGTTTATTTAGCTACGTCAGCATGTCACGTATGATTGTCACATCTCTCAAATGCCCCATTTTAAAAAATTAAAAAAAAAATACTCCACTTTAGAAATAAAAAATCATATAAAAAATCTTTAACTAATCTTCTCTCTTCCATCAAAAATCAAACTCCAAAACAATCAGTATTTCAGAAGCAAAGTTATTAATTTTCATATCAAAACAACTGGAAAATAAGTTAAATTGCATGAACTCAAAAAACAAAATTAAGAAATATTAATAGAAAATTATGGAAAAAAATAACAAAATAAAAACAAATTTCTTTGTACCCATCAAACAAAACAATACCAATTTTTTTGTACCCATCAATGGTAAATATCTTCTTTAATCAAGCCAATAGTTCTTTCGAACTCAGACCCAAAAAATCTCTCTCCATTTCATCTCTCCAATTTTCCAAAATACAAAATTCAAATAAAAATTCAAATCTCCATGAAAGCTTTACAACACTAGCAGATTTGTAAGTAAAGAAAGTACTCTCAGTAGCCTTCTTCCTCTCAGCACCAACACAAGTTTAAACTTGACGAGATACCTGTGGTAATCACTCTTCATTTTCAAATAAAATAGCTTAGAATTTCCTAAAGAGGTAGAAGAAATCAACATCGTGTCAAGCAACATCAATATCTCGTCATAGATCGAGGAAAGCTCAGACTTGATTTTGGCCGACCCTATCACAAATTGAGGAAAGCTCAGACTCGATTTTTATCATATAGTCATAAATCGTTGAGATGTGGCATTCATTGCCACGGCTCTCTTCTTTCTGCTTGATGGAGGAAATAAGAAGGTTACGATGAAAGCTCAGGCACGTTGAGCTCCGATGACGTTCTTGTAGGCAACAAAAAGAAGGTTACGCTCCTCGACAGAAAGCTCCTCGTTGTTGATTGAGGCTGAGACATTTTTCATAAACTCCACCATCTTCTTGTATCACTCAACCTGCTCAGGGATCTTGGAGCCGAAGGTACTACTGCCATTGTTGAAAGAAGAAGAAGAAAGATCTACAGAGAAAAAGGTGCTACCGCCATTATTTCTCAGTTGCTTGACCGGCGACAATGAGTTTTTCTTTTTCAATATTTTTTGAGTTAGGGTTTGGATTTGAAAAAGTGATTGAAGAGGAGATGGAAGTAATATGAGTATTAATAAAATAGTTTTTTTTTTTAATTTTTTTTAAAAGTGGGACCATTTGAGGTGATATGGTAATCATACGTGGCATGCTGACGTGGCTAAGTAAGTTAGAAATGCTTACATGGCAGTCCACGTAATCATTTTCAACTGAAATTTCGGCCAGTGATCTCCCAGTGAAAAGATTTTGAAAGTTTAGGTATTTCCCGGCAAAAAAAAATTCTTTTGTGACCACATAAAAAAATCACTAAAATTTAGTGATTTTTGGAGCTATTTAGTTGGATAAAATGTCAACTTTATTTTCCGTATGAAAGCAAATAATAATAATTTGATGAACATCATATTCTGGCAATTAATTGACCCCATGAAAATCACGTTCAAAATGTAGGCAAAATCACATGAATCTTGCAACACCCAATAACGCTTGTCCCTCTCAAATCGATCGAATACATGTGAATTTTTTTAATAAAGAAAAAATGTCTCAAGAAATCTTCAAGGTGTGCTCAATTCAGCAGCCATATCAAATAAACTACTAATTTCTTCATATTTGTACAGCACATGTAATAATCCTTTTTTTAAATTTCATGCATCTCTAACTATAAGCTCGAAATTTCCCCTTTTTTTTTGGATTAAAAAATAAAATTTTAAATCCTACTTTCAGAATTTAATAATTTCAATCAGTCTTCGATATTTTTTGTTATTTGATAATATATTTATTTATAACTTTTATTTTATTAAATAATACATTGATAATTTCGACTGTTTTATGTAGTAAAATACCTTTGTTTTTGGTAATTTTTTAGTGCTTAAAGTCATTTACTTGAGTAACCTTCCAAGTTTCAGTCAAATTTGTATCACTATTTCTTATTATAATAAACAAATCAGCATCTCCTCCATAGGTCTTTCTGCAAATTATATCTAAAACATAAACTAGTTGAAATTTTGATGGAGCAAACATGTGCATGAGCATGCATATGTTGACCTTGACCTAATATGCATAGTTGATAGTGCTTAAGACTTAAGTAGTCAAAGCAGATCCCATCATTATATACAATACACACACATAGGCCTTGAATAGACTAAAATTAAAATCCATTTGAAAAAAAAATAAATAGAACCAATCAAAAGTCTAACATTAGAAAGATATTAATTTTTATATTGCAACAAATATCACTATTAGCTTAATTGTTTTTGAATTATTTTTAAGGTTGAATGCTTACGAGTTTAAACTTCAGTTAGAGCTTAATTAATAAAAATAATTATTAGCTAATAATCTAAATGGCCAAGTGTTTATTTTATAATACAGAAAAATAAAAATTCAAATTGTGACATTTCTTTTCTTTATAGATTTCCGAATATATATATATATAAAAAAGATTTCAATCGCATAATTGTTTTGAAAAGTGGAATCATCAAAGGATTAAACATCAAACCATCTATCAAGAAAAGAAAAAAGAAATTAATAATCTGAGAAAAACAAAAGTTCCAAGGACTGTAGATAAATAAAAGTCAAAATTTTCGGCCTCAAATTTCCTATAGCTGGCTAGACTCTTGTTGCTAATTTACATATAATTATACACTTAAAAGAGTAATACCATTAGTTCAATTCACTTAATCATGCATGTCAAGGATTTTCCAATCAGGAAATATTTAAGAAAACAAAAGCAGCCCATTCAAAACCACAGCAGCTCCATATTGACTAGAAGTGGTTGGTGGTCTAAGATGGCTAATAATATAAGATGTTAGTCTAAGATAGTTAGCAAAGAAACTAAAAATAAAATGAGTACTGCACTTAGACTACCTTATACTTATAGGTTATAGGAATAATAAATCAAAAAATAAACATACTATTCTTGACCAAAGACCACAGAACATCTTTGAATAATAATGTCAACATGGCCAGATCAACATATGTGCTAATATATTATACGAAAAATAAAGATAATATAATGTTGTGAGGTAATTATTTGGTCTCTTTCGTATTATATAATTCATCACACATAAAGCCAAATTGCAACATAGCAACTACAATAAAAACAAGATTTTTTTTTAATTATAAATGTTGGAATAAATACCTTTGCCTTATCGATGTAGAAGCTTATTAACTTTGTGCATAACCACTTGTATATGTATTGAGGAATGTAGCCAATTCTTTCATATCACCAAGAAACTGCAAACAAGCATGTCTCAGTATCTTCTTGAAGCCCACCATAAACCCAACAGTCATGCAAAAGTGAGATTGTAACTAACCAGAATTGTCATCATTTTAACCAAAAGGAGTCATTCCCTGAAACGCCTTACTCTTTTATGCAGGTTTTTTGAGCGAGAGGAAACTCTGAAGAGTTCAGCCTGACAATGTAGTTGAGCGGATTAAAACTCCAAAGTTGGGTTCTTGAAAGAATGAGTCCTATGAAATTGCTGTAAGAAGTTTCACCTGAAAGATAGTTGCTGGAAAGATCAGGAGATTCCAACAACTTATTTTGAAATGCTCTTCTCTTCGCCATAAACTTATATTTTCACTTTGATCAAGATAAATGTTGCTCCTTATATTTTAACTTAAATAAATAAAGCCACCTTAGAGCTGTCAGTACATAGATAAATTCATCACAAACGATAAATTACAATTAAATAATTTCATTTCTGTCGAGTTTCTTCTCCAAGAGTTATAAACTAAGACTATATCAAAAATAAACTCAGCAGAACTCAAGAGAACCTAAGCTTATATCCAAGACAAATAAAATACAATTTGATGCAAACAGTTTTCCCAAGTCCACGTAAATAGCTGTTGCTTCCTCAACTAGAGAATGCAATAAATCAGTACAAAACAATAACACCTCGTTTGCAATACTTCTTCAAATAGCTGTCACTTCCTCGACTAGATAATGCTTTTCAAGGATTGTCACAGTCTCTTCCTTTGCACTGGAAATATAAGGCAAAGCAGCAATGTGAATGCTAAAGGATTTAAGAAAAAAATACAAGAGATAAAAAAGTAAAACAAATAAGCATACAAAAAAGACATTGCAAGCTTCATATTTCAAAACAAGAAAAAATATTAAACTGGGGCTAGAGAAAGAACAATAGCAAAGATTTCAACCAAATACAATAATGTTGTGATAGTTTTCATAGTTACTATCAATTTACAACCAGAAAGGTATGAAACAAAATTTTCTCAATGAGCAACATTCAAGTATCCAGTAATGTTCCTCATAGCAGCAAAATGCTCTATGATCAAGTCAACAAACATATGTAAATTTCAAAACAGATAACTAAAAATAATAAAAAATGGTTTCTTTCTTATTTTTCCAGAAAGAGCCAAATAAATGGAAGAGAAAATAAAAATATGTTGATCTTATAGATATTGTAATACCGGATCAAATGTCTTAGCTGTTCCATCCTGCTCTTGCAAACCACCATTTCCAACCAACAGTTTAACAATAGCAAATATAACAAGATTATTGTATTAAGTAGATTACGAAAATTCATATGATGATTAGCCTTATTATGAAAATAAGATGTTCATCAACCAATCAAGCATTCACTTATAAACTTCCTACTTTGAGACCATTGATAAACTTTAACATCCAAATTTTATAAGCTTTCACTGAGATATTCATTTAATAAGTAGTCTATTAAATCAGAAATTTACCTTCCAGGTCTAAGAATCTTGTACTTTCCTAGCCTGCTGAGGTCCACAACTGTTGATCCTGCACGACCAGATGGAAGCACACCACCATCATAGACATATGCACAATGTTCCCATAGGTTCTCAAAATCCTTGATGCCAACACTACTTGGCTGCCCACTAAGGTTTGCACTAGTGAGGGCCACTGCTCTTCCCAGACCACGAGCAATTACCCTGATGAAATTACAATCAGGCACTCGGACTCCCACACTGTCCAATCCTGGATTCAAGGACTTCTCAAGTGCGCTCAACTCCCCTAAAAAAATCCCGAATTTCACTATTAAACACAAATTCAAGGCATGAATTGCTAACATACATATTATGCAATGAAGTAAAAGTTTATGGTGACAAAATTTGCAGCATGATTTAGTCACATTCTATTGAACTAAACTTAATCCTTAAGTTCAACAATTTCTTTCATTTTCTGTGTAGAAAAATATGTTAGTTACAAACCTCGCCTTAATACAACAGTAACAGGTCCCGGGAGTAGAGAATCAAGTAAGCCATGAGGCAGGTGGTCAGTGACTGCAAAATGCTGTATGTCTGATACATCTCCAACACATATTGCTAGAGGGCTTGTATGCTTCCGTCCTTTGATCTCATAAATCCTATTAACTGCTTCCAAAGAGCTAGCAAAAGAAGAAACTTTTAGCAACATCCAATAGTGTGCACCAATGAGTGTTCAAATCTATGTTATGATAGTATATATCTTGTCATTATCATTCTCTCTTCAACTCTGAGAAAGAGATAGATGGTCAAGACAAAGAGTAAAATGGTGAACCAGATGTCTCATTTGAGGTAGGAAAAAACCATTTAGGGGTCCTTGAACTTTTTGTGTTTTGTCTATTGAGCTCTTGAACTTATATTTCTCCACATCCAGCCCTCAAACCTTTTTTTTTTCATATTGAGAACTTTTTTTATGACAAGTAAAATTGATAAAAATTTGTTAACGGAAAAGAAATACTCATTTATGTTTTTCTAAACTTTTCAACTTACAAGTTTTATGTATTAAGTAATGTCATATCTTGAAAACCAATTCAATTCTTAGTAATTTGTAAACTACAATTAATGAATTTCTCATTAATTTTCCATATAAAAAAAATCCTTAAGTGAAAAAAAAAGTACAAGGACTTAATATAGAGAAATAAAAGTTCAACTCAATAGATAAAACATGATAAGTTCAAGGACCTCCAAAATTCTTTTTTCGTTTAATATTTATATGATAAAGACTCGTCTAGTTCCATGAGTTTAGTAAGTTGTCACTAAACGAGAAAATCCAGGTCTAGTAATGGCCATGCTCTTGTGCAAGACAACCCAAAAAGAAGTAAAAATTTGAATCCTGGCATTCCCTTCCATCTAGCCTTTGGAGAGTCTAAAACCACATAATATAGTTGCGACAGACACTAAAACTATATGTGCAATATAAGATAGTTAAGCAGCCCATGAATAGCATATCAAGGATTGGCTAATTTACAAAACATCTTAGCAAGAAGCAAAGAGTTGAGGTTAACCAAAACATGGAAATGAGGATCACCACAATGGAGGAGTAGAGTGTAAGCAAGCCCAAACAAGTTCAAATCCCAAATTACATCAACAATTGATTATTTTCCTCCAGTCATTACAAAATCTTGTTCAATTTTCAAATCATCCCTTCATTATTTTCATAAAAACTTAAAATTAAACCAGAGCAAAAATCCTAGTCATCTCTAGCAAACAACAAAACACAAATTAATAATAGCATTAAATCCGATAAACAAAACAAATTAGGCATTAAAATGGCATACCAAGCATCGCAAGCAAATCCATAGAGTGTATCTGTAGGCACTGCAATAACGTTTCCAGCTTTGAGAGCTTCAACTGCCTCTTCAGCATACAATTCAGTGGCAGGCCGAACCACCCTCAATTTGTTGTCAACGTTCACATCGCATTTTTCCAAACTCCAAGCCATTTTCCTTGGAAACCCAAATCCCAATTTCCTTTTTTGAGTAAAAAATGGCACAGACCCAATACTTGGAACACCTAAAATTATCAAAGTAAACAGGTAAAAAGGAGTTTCCAAGTCCAAAACAAGTGAAATTGAAATTAGAAAATAAGAAAACAAAGTAAGAGGAGATGACCCAAAAAGAAGAAAATCGAGAGAGAGATAGAGAGAGACTGACGATTCTATTTAAAAGGCACCTCGAAGAGAGGGACAAGCAGCGAAAAGTGGCAATTTTTCTGCAATTCTTGCAGGAATATTCATGCTACTCTGCTTCTGCTTGTGCTTCCCGCTACGACTTACAAATTTACAAGTGCATAGTGATGGTCACCAACCGTTTTTTGTACTTCAAATACCCTAGTCAATGGCACGTGTTTCTCACACGGTTATGAAGAATGTTTATTTTATTTTATTTCTTTATGTTTCTCACACGGTTATGAAGAATGTTTATTTTATTTTATTTTATTTCTTTACATTTTTCATAAAAATGGAACTCCAATTTACTACCGATCCATTTACAATAAATAAATTTCACAAAATTTGTTGAAATTCATTTTAAATTCTTGATTTTTAAAAAGTTGTGTGTATGAAACATTAAAAAAATATAGATTTCAATTATAGGAATTTAATTTCTTAAAATTAAACATAATTAAACAAAATTCCATCAAAACAAAATTCCACAATCTCTCTCTCTCTTTAATATTTAAGATCACTTTTTTTTTAAACAACAATATATATACATACGTATTATGAACATGACACACTTATTCACAAAATCATAGTAATTTTTATTAAGGCGTGCTAATCTACATAACTCACACACACTTCTTATCTACAAGCGATGTTAGATTTCGAAGGACCACTAAAAGGGTTATGTAAAACTTAAGGTTTCGTTTGTTTTGTGGAAAATAATTTATCTTTGGAAAATATTTTTTAATAAAATACAATTTTATTTAAAAAAAAATTCACTATCTAATTTTCTGTTATTTGGTTACAATATTAAAATTTTCAATTTATAATACTATAAACATATTTAAACTTATAATAATTTTTTATTTTTAAAATTTTATTATTAAATATGAGAAAAAAACATAAAAATGATAAATTTGGTGATCGTCATCGATCGGCAGTGGTCGACGAATTAATAAATTTGTATTTATATATTTTTCTTTCATTATAATGAGTTTATCAAAATCTAAAAAATAACTTTCCGTTTTGAAAAAAAAAAGTCATTTTTCTTTAAAAAGATTTAATTTTTCATTGACCATAAAAATATTTTCCGTTTAATAATTTTCCAAAACGTTTCAAACGTCAGAAAATATTTTCCCCGAAACAAATGGAGCCTTAAAAAGGGTGTTTAATGATGTCATTCATCATTTAAAATTAAAATTTTCAGAACTTAATTAATTATTAACTTAAAATTTTTATCAAATACAGTAAGTGATTAGATTTTTCAATATTTTTACAATTTAAAAATTATATCACTTATTTTAATCAATATTTAAAATTATGCATTTAGGTGGTGTTTGGTAAAACTAAAAATAAAGCGTTGAAAAATTAAGTACTGAATTTTAAGTCTTTAATATAATAAATACTGAAATTTTTAAGTGTTAAATATAATCAATCTGTTTAATAACTGTTATTACTGAAAACTATTAAACTTCTTTATTTGACATAATTAACTATGTAATATTGATATTTAAATTCTAATCATTAAATACAATTTTGAAATTAAAAAAAATAAAAATTATAAATAAAAAATTTAAAAGCAACAATAATATTATGATAATATTTCTCATAAATTTTTAAAAAATAAACTCACTTTAATAAAAAAATATGTTAAGGGTAAGATAAGTTTAAGAGTTTAAAAATATGCTAAAGGTATAAAAGTTAATTTTAATAAAAAAAAGTTTTAAAATTCAATAGTTGAGCGTATTAAACAGAAATTTTAAATTAAATATTTTAACTTACTATTTTAAATGGTTTTTTACTTAATTAAAAATTTTAAGTTGGTACCATTTTTTATTATCAAACCATCTTAAAACTAATAAATGCTTAAAATATTAAATTAAATAATAAATTAGGTTATCAAACACTCTCTTAATTTTCAATTTTACCAAATACCATTAACAATTAATTTATTTAATTTTATCTAAATTAACAGCTTCTTATCTTAGAAATAATTAGATAAACACCTGTTAGAAGACTCTTTTAGATATAATTGAAGCAATTTCTTTTATTTTTTATTTTTTTGGTAATTTTTTTAATTATTTTCTCCCACTCAAACCAAGTCAATTTCTAAAATTAAAACTTGTCATGTCCTATTTGAATTGAATCAAATATCCAATGGAACTAGGTATAAAAGTAGACATTGTTGAACTCTATGTGACAATTCCTAGAGGTATAAATAAGATTCTGAATTTCTAATGCAACTTCACACTCTAAATGATATTTTCTAACATAAATGTATAAATTGAAAAGGTTAAGAAATAAGAAAGCTTATTCAATTTTTTTAATGGTTCGGAATAAACTCTTTTTATACGTTCATTTTTTTCAAGTCCATGACTTAGTGTTACACTAGTTCTCTGAAATTACACCCAACGCTTACAATACACTAAGTGATTCGAAATTTCACCCTTACAACAGATTTTCGAAATTTCGCTTAATATTTAAAGAAATACAAAAAGTTTTTGAGGTTTAATATTTCTTTAATATCTCTCAAGACTCACAAGAAAACTAATACAAATATTGAAATTAAGCTCAATAATTTTTACAAATGAACACAAAAGATATAAGCTTATATTACAAGGCGTTCTAAAAACAAAATATAGTTTTAAAGTTTAATGATTTGAATTATAAGCATTTAAATCTCTTAAAATCTCTATTTATTCACTTAGAAATATCTTCATTTTATAGTTCTTGATTTCAAATACAAAACTATAGTTAAATACAAAAATATAATTATTCTGATCAGAAATTGATATTTTTTTGTGGTTATATCATCAATTAACGGCTCTTTAATACTCTGCAAATTTTGTTGATAACGACAGATAACAACCATGAATCTTGAAGTAACAATCATTACTTTTCTTTATAACGTTAGTGAATATCAGATAACGAATGTAAATTTTGCTTTTGTATAAAATTTCCAATTTGATCTCTCAACAATAGTGATAGTGAAAACTTAGTAACAAGTATTACTAATTAGCAACGAAGGTGAATTTTGTCTTTGTTCAAATTTAATCGATTTAAAGATAAAGTAATCATAGTTACCAAATAGTAACAATCGGTACTTTCTGCATAAAAAAAAACACTTGGAACAGAAAGTTCAATGAAAAAGTAAATATAAACTAAGTTCTAATATCATCAAAACACACATGCGTCGAATTCTTATTTGAGAAATATTAAATTTTACAAAAATTCAATATACTTTATATTAGAGATGTGATCTTACTCACAAACACGTTTAGTCTATTCATCTTATATCGAGGTGAGGTGGGGTGGAATAGGATACATGGTGAATTGAATATACTCTCTTATTTTTAAAAAATATAAAAATTATACTTTTTAAAACTATGTACATGCGAGGCAAGTATCCATTATGGTGAGTCAAAATTGCCCTCACTAAATTTGGTTGACAAAAATAACTCTAGCTGCTGTTATCCTGAAAAACATATATAAATGAATATTAGTGAAATAAACCATAAAAAATTAATATATATATATATAACCAACAATAATATTAGAACAAGAGAGTCAGATAAGAAAATACAAGTATTCATTTTTCAGATATATTTCCAATCCTGTTAAAACCCAATCAAGTGTAGTCACTTGTAAATCATACACAATCCTTTCAATATTCAGAAAGGGCCATAACTTGCCATCATAAGTTGGTTGCAGACTAATCCTGTGGGCTACGGAATTTGGTATTCTAACATAATTTGATTGCACAAAAATGATCCTACTTTTGGTATATTACAAAGACAACTTCGTGTCATTTAGATAAAGCATAATTTAGCCACAACACTTCTCATTTTGTTTAAACTAAATAGATACCAATTTTAACTCCCATAGAAAGTTTCATGGTTTTCAACTTCATTCCGTTGGCGATCCCGATAGCCTCTTTGGGATGAATTTACAGTTCTCGGGAATCGACCAGGTCCTGTCATCACGTAGGAGCTTTGCTGCTGCTCTGATTGCATGACCCATCTTCTTCTACATCTCACGATCTCAACTAATATAGAACTCCCACTCATTGCTACACCAAACCCAGCGAATGTTGCTAGGAGAATAGATAGAACTGCTTGCAAGCTTACCTGTAGACCAAAAAGGAATTTGAGGATGTTAGATATTTTGGCTTAAGTTGAAATAATTTATAGAAAATATGTAACGGAACATCTGAACTCGAAGTTCAAACAAGGTCAGAGCTCAAGACTGAACAAAATATAAATTCCAGCTGCTCGTGATCAACAAGGTATCTCATTTTCAATATATGTCTATGATTGATGTTCCAGAATTCAAACCATGGCTCAGAAGAACTGGCACCAAATTCTTTTAGGGTAACTTGAAGCAATTGCTAACATACAATTTCCTAGACACTGTTTAATTTTTTTTATTTTTTTTTTCCTTTTTAATGTCAATGTTAAGTGTAGATCCACTTACCAATGAGTAAAAAATATGTGCAAAAAGAACCACCAAAGCAAATTGAATTGATGCATAAACCCAAACAAATCTTCTCTTCACTGCATGGACAAAATCAAGAAGTGAGAAACAGAAATTTTCATTGTAAACAAGAAATCTATAAGCTATTGCCATTGACATTTTATCGTCTGTCAAAACTTTTGTTCTGGGTATAAATTTATCTATCAAAACTGCGTAGTTGAGAATTAATCTCTTCTCCCATAAATGCTGATATACAAGGCTTATCCTTGCATTCCAATTCACCGACAGTGGTTTCCACACATAATATATTATCCTCACAGGAGGTTCAACCCATCCAAAGTTTTTCTTTTGAGAGAATAGCTGCCTTACCCATGGTTGATGAGATCATGGATGAGAGGAGACCAAGCACACAAGAAAACGGAAGGGATACAGCAATTGCACCAGTACCCATATTTCCAACCTGCACAAAGAAAGATGTATTAGGAAAGAACTAAAAGGGCAATTTCATGAATCTGGTTGTGGAGCTGCTTATCTTACCAGGAGCTGCTCAAGAAAACAGAAGTAGGCAAGCATGCTAATGATGACGAGCACAGGCACTTCCTGCCAAACCCTGATTAGATAAGAATCAGTAAGTCTCAAGCAAACCAGGCCAGAGAGAAATATGAACATTAATTTCTAACAAGTAGATAAGGTTATGTCATCCTTGCAGTAGAAAGCTCAAAGCATGGGCATTAAGCAATGTCAAATTTTACTTGCCTGTATCCATTAGCATCTGCCTGATGAGCTCTACTTGCTCCAGTAGCTCGAGCACAGATACTCTGGATTCGTAATAGGGTGACAGGAAGGTTCTTAACCTCTTGCTTGCACACGTCACATGTCTTGTTACCTTTGATACTAAACCATTTCACAGCACATTCTTGATGGGCCAGAGCAAGTTCACCTTTGCAGCTGCATTCCATCTTAAGGGTCTCACCTCCTTCACACAATTCAACCAGACAAATTCTACAAACAGCCTCTTCTTCAGGTATGTCTTCACCATCAGTGTCATCGGTCTCTGAAACATAAAACTAAGACATTGGTTGGTAGCAGCAAGCAACAGATTCTTAAAATGGAAAGGAAAAAAACTAATCTCTCTTTGTTTGCTAAGAAACATAATGAATTTGGAAAACTGAGATAAACAATTATCTTTTAATTGTTTGTAAGAGTTTTAATTGCCAGAAGCATAATTGAAGAAATTGTTTTCATTCACACTCTTATCTTTTCAACAATCATATAAACATTATGAAAGCAAAAATATTCAATTCACTCTGCCAGAGAAAATATTTGTGAAGGCAAAGAAGCTTATGTAGCACAGTGAGTAACAAGTTCAAAATAGCAAAGTCCTGTTGCCACTCAGCATTGACAACAATTCAGAATTACAGTCAAAGAATGTGCTACTGCATAAGAGCCATATTGCTACTGTCAATCGATTCAACATGACAAAATATTGAATTTGAAAGCTTTCAAACATCCAATTTCACAACTATAAAACAGTAGTCCATCACAAAATTAAGGCAGCAAAAATACCAGTATCCACCCCTGGTGAAGCATTTGTTATCACATCTCCTTCCTTCACTCGAGGGGTGGAAGGAATGACGCGGAAAAAGGAATCCATCCTTCTTATACTTCCTTCCTTATTGATGACAGGGACTGAAAGTGAGCGAGATATCTGTCGCTGGGCTCCTTTTCCCTGCAAAAGCAATTACCAACTTGAAACACTAGTTGGTGAATCTAAGACTTAACAATAAATCAATAGCAGGGCAGATGCTTAAACGAGTAAAACTCAAGATTGATATGGGGAACATCATTGATGGACCATTCACTACATGAGCCATGTCTTAAGGAAATAGTAGTAAATTAATTGCCTTGCTCCTAGGCATGAATGAACAAGGACTTAGCATTATCAATCTAGCAAGCTATATTTCTAATGTTAACTGTGACATAGTTTGAGTTTTGCATTGCCATTAAGCCATTACACTACACCAGATTATCCATATAACTTACACTTGAATTAAGTGCACCACCAATGCATCCTCCACGTGCAGACTCTGAGTTAGAATTTGCAATTGGAGTTACAGGCAGAGACGATGTTCTCTTCATCCTAGGGGTGAATATCTTCGTAAGCGATAATGACCTTGAGATCGAAGGCTTCTCTCTAGGCATGGTACATGAAGAATCTGGAGCAAGGTTGGCTTTCTCAACATCTGTTGTAGAAATTCGGGACTTGAAGCTTAGTTTGGGCAAGAGACTTCTTAAGGATGATTTGCCTCTAGATGAAGGGCCTGGGGACCCACAGGCTCTTGCATCACTAGAACTAGGTGTCAAGAGGAAATTTACTTTCCTAGGAGTTGGACTAGGTGAAGGTGGAATCTTTATTACAACAGAATCCTGTATGGAGTCTTCCAATGTTCTTGAGGGTATCTCTAGAAAGAGATTTTTCCGCTTCCAATTATGAGCATGATTGGCTTCTTCAACTATTCCTGTCAAGTCTTCAACCTGGAAAATAAAATATGGATATAATATTGAGTTGAAAGATATACAAAGTGGTCATAGAAACTGCATTTCTATTTTCAAGTATTGCAATTATACTTGGTCATTCCAATAACATATGCATAATGAGCGCATACACTGCGTCTGAGTACATATGAGTAAAAAACAAGTCAAAATGAGCAAAGAAGTCCTTAGTAGCACTCAAAGAGTGATGATTTTCTTAAGACATGTATCATTGAGCCAATGTGCCTCAGAAACAAATTGATTTAATTAGAATTACCTTCACAAATAGATTCCAAAAAAGATTAAAAAATTGGCATACATACCCCCTTGAATAAGTTGCCACACACATATGAATAATAAAGAAGGCTTCTGATTACTATGGACATGCTTACAGATTTTCAATAAAGAGAATATTTCAAAAGAGAGTATAATGATTAAAGTGAAGTTTGAAACCTAATAATGACATTTATTAAAAAGTCTTACAGATTTTCAACTAAGAATAGGTTCAAAGGGGAGATTGGATTTCAAGTAAATATGGACCATCACTTTTCATAGCATCATGGACTTAAATCCATACTTCACATGGGATCACTTATCACAAAGGAATATCAAGTCATTTCCCAGAAATTTCCCCTCCACCCACCCACCAAAAGAAAAAGCTTTTGTATCAATTTTCATTAAATTTTCAACCATTAATGATGGATTTACCGAAATTCTCAAACTTTTTCGTAACAACTAGATTCATTTGAAGTTGTTTAGGACCCAAAAGATTGATTAAATCCACAGAGTTTCAGAAGGGTCCTTTTATAAAGCAAATTCAACTAACTTATCAAAGCATAAATCCGGGATCAACCAACAGATTTGCCTTGCAGGTGGCTAAACACTAAACTATTCCTATTATATATACTGGTGAAATGCATCTAACTAATTCTTGTTGCCCAAAATTTAAGTTTTTTCGACCGATAACACAAAATCTGGAATTCATTGGATCACATATATTATATATGTTACAAGTTAGTGATGTTATGAAAGAAAAATAAAACCAGGGAATAAAACTTCAGGATTTTCATCTTGCATCAAGTTCCCCATTAGAATGGTGGCTTATTCAGATTTACAAATTCATAGCAGAACCTTATAGTTCCAGGTTCCAAAGTCATAAATGGCTTATATATTCTAGATACTTCAATAATCTTGTATCAAGGTCTAATTTTGATTGCCCTTAAAGAAAAGATGAACAGGGGTATCTCTAAACTTCATCAGCAAATTTATTTAAAATCATAGTCTAAAACATAATATAATAAATCAGACGAATCCAATAAGTGGCTTAATGACTTAAAATAATTTCCTCAGAAACAAAAACTTGAAAATTGATGAAAATAAACCCTTTATCGAGAAGAGGGAAAGAAAAGAAAATTTCAGTTTAGAAATAGAATCTTACAAATTTCTGAATGAACACTGAACAAGATTCAATAAAAATATGAAACAGAGACATAAGAACAGAACAAGAAAGAAACAGAGTACCTTGTGTACAGGACTAAAAACAGTTGCTTGGCTTGAACCCAAATCATGCACCTCATTCACAGGCTTATCCACACTTCCCATTCTAACATAACAAAAATATAAGCAAACCCAGTACCTCTAAAGCCTCAAAAATCCCACCAAAAAGAAAAAGAAAAAGAAAAAAGAACAATCCAATCCAATCAAAACCTTTTAAGTTTTAACACAAACAAGCAAGACTATCTATTCTAAGATGCAAGAACATGCAGTGGAAAAGAGATAGAGAGAGAGAGAGAGAGGGGGAGGGGAACAAAGAAAGAGTAATGATGGTAGTTTTCTCCTTTTTTTTTTTTTTCTTGAGAAGTGTGGGAAGAGAGCAACAATAATGGGGGGATGAGTGATGATGCTTCTCAATTGTTTCATTTATGGCAAAAGGTGGAGAGGTCTGGCCTACTACTACTGCCACTCCCCACTCAACTACACAAACGAGTCCAGTGCGAGCGGACTCTTTAGACCACTTTTCTTGACTTGCGCTAAATATACTCATCCAGAGTTTGCTGCCTTTTTGTGAGATTATTTTAAAAATAAATATCAAAATTCGAATCCGAGTAATATTAAATTCTTATATTTTAATGCTAAAACAAATAGGGTATTCACAAATTAATTTACATAATATGTTTTGAAATTAAATTTTATTTGCACTCCTAATATTAATATTGTAGGTGTATACTTTAAATTTTAAAGTAAATTCATAAATTTAAATTTTCTCTCACTCAATAATTAGTTAAAGATATGATGGTTAAATATATATATATATATTTTTTTAAGAGTTAAATGTTACTTGGTTAAGTCTTCCTTACACTAGGTGTGTATATAAATTTAATGAGATACACGTTGAGTAAAAAGGGTATTAGTATCTTTTAATAATCCCATTGAATAGATATGAGACTATATTTTAAATAACACTAATTTCATATATTAGTTAAATTTTTAGAATTATTAAATTTAATATAAATCATATATACTAAATGTAATGTTATTTACTAACACTACAGTTTAGTTAAGCATTCTCATCTAGTAAAAATTAAAATGTCAAATAACAGTTTCTAACCTTTTATCACAAGTTTATCTTAATTAAATATTAAAAATTTAATGTCCTTATAAGATTAGTCTAAACTTGATACTAAATCCACTTTAAAAAAAAATTGAATCCTAAGGTATTTAAGATTTTGCTTCAACCCTAATTCTATAGACTGAACCTACTTAACATTTTACTTAGTACATCCTATATTTACTCTATGCATTAATTTTTTAAAGTTTATATAAATTATTTTATTTTATTTCATTGATTTTATTAGAGACGAATTATTTTAATTGAAATTAATAAATAAATAAAATTATTTTGTCAACGATAATTTCACCCTACTTCTAAACTCGTCATGTCTTCATATAAGACAGGTAAGATATGGGTAATGCTAAAATTTGATCCATACTTAATATGAGGTCATCTCTAAACTTTATTGTTATTTTTGTTTTTTCATTTGATTTATGTTTATGGATTGATTTCAATTTCTCATTGTATAAGAAATTTTAGTTTGCTGTTGCCTTTCTCGTACTTTCATGTTGCGTCTAAAGGTAATTGTGTTCCTTCTAAATTTATTAAGCTTCTTTTTTTTCTTTTTGTTATAAATTTTAGTTTAATATTTTTTTTATATGAATGAATAGATGGATATAAAAATATATCTTATTGGCATTTTTTATATTTTTGAATTTGAAAATTTAAGAATTCATACGTTGAGTTTAAAAACTTTATAATGCTTAATTAATAATTTTTTATATATAATTTTTTTTTATATTGCCGAAAAATATTTAATTTTACATAATAATACATTATCATCTATGACTGAGCACGGTTCAGGTAAAACTGGAGATTTGCAAATCCTCAAACTAAATCGAATTATCGGGGATTGAAAAATTAAAGAACTGGTATCGAACTGTTCATAAAAAATCTCCGTATCGAATTGTCTCGAAATTTCAATTCAGAACGATTCGATTAATCGGTTCTTACAAGTCAGGTAAATCCAATTTGAATATGTCGGGGATTCGGGTATTTAGGAACAAGATACCTGTATTTTCATGCAAACATACTTCAAAAAACATTCAAATATACTGCAAAACTGTTTTGTGATTCAATTCAAACATACTTATAAACTGAAATACATATGTAAAATTAATTCATAATGTTAAAACTTCAAACTTGCCAATAATGAAAATAGCAAACATTCAAACATCCAAAATTGCCATGAATGATAATGGCAAACAAACATTCCATATTAGAAATAAAACAGTACTTCATCATAAACAAATAAAAATAATTGTTCAAGTAAAAATTGAAATTTGATTGATGGTTGGCATAATTGCAGAAACAGAATCAGGAACATGAGCAGGGATATCAAACTTGCATGTAAGAGCAGTGATCTCAACATTATAGGCAGGATCAGGGATCTCAACATTGCAAGCAGTAGAAAACATATTAAATTACAGAACCCCTAAACAATTATACCAAAACCCTAATTTAAAATTCAATTATAGAAACCCCCAATTAATTAGATAAAAACCCTAATTTCAAAATCAATTACAAAAACCTCCAATTAATTAGACCAAAATCCTAATTTCAAAATTAATTACAAAAACCCCTAATTAATTAGACCAAAACTCTAATTTCAAAATCAATTCCATAGACCCCCAATTATTTATACCAAAAACTCTAAAATCAATAATCACAATTCACAGTAACTACAAAGTCACATATTATAAACCCAAATATAACTTTGCATGCAATTATGATTAGTTAATAAAAATACAGTGACCTCTTAATTTAATTTGTCTTCATATCTTCTCTCTTTTTTCTCATATATGTTTGATCCGCTTCGATTACTGATATCTCTCTTTCTTATTTTTCATGATCTATATATTAGCGAATGAGAGCAGATGATTAATTGTAAGTTACAGAGCAAAGAACAAAACATCAACTGTAACAAATGCGAACATATAAGAGAATAAAGAATAGAGAACAAGCATATGAGAGAAGAGAGAATGAGATCCAAAGAGAAAAGATAACACATATCAAAGAAGGATTAGATGAGTGAAGAGAGTCACAAATCCAGAGAGATGAGAGAAGTTTTCTCTCTCTGGCGGCAATTTTGGGTGATTTAAGGTTACAACTGCAAGGACCAGAGAGAATAAGAAGAGATAAGAGCAGAATGACCAAATAAAAGAAGTTGTCTCTCTCTCTGTGGTGATGATTTTGGGTAAATTAGGGTTACACACACAACAATGAGAACCAAAAAGTAGAGAAAAGAGAGAAAACAAGGAGAGAGAAGAGCAGAATGACAAAATGAGAGGTTTCTCTCTCTGGCGGTCACATAGTGATTAGGGTTACAATTTTAGGATCTTGTTATGCATGTCTGCCAAGTGTCCTTTTTTAATTTATTATTATTATTATTATTAAGTTATTGGGTAGGCTTGAGGATTTTTTTGAGGATTGAGGATTTTTTTTTACAATTTTTTTTTCTATTCGAGTCTTCGATCGATTCGAATTACCTGCAAACTGTGCTCACTTCTATTATCAACCTCCCATCCCTTAAGAGAATAAGCAAAGACCTCAACAACTTGTCCTCTATAACAATAGAATAGAATGAAAAATCATGTGAATTGGTGAAAAAAGAAATCCCTTAACTAAATAATATACCATAATTATACGATTCAATTTAAATTTTAAATATTGAATAATATACATAATTAAAATTTAAAATTTAAGTTAAAAATATTAACTTAAAGTATTAATAAATATTTAAAGAATTAAATGATATACCTCACAATCTCAATATTAATAATAATTAATAATAAATAAATAAAGCAAAGAAGTGGGTGGACCAAGCGAGCGTGCATCTTGGGACGAACAAAGAAAAAATCCATACATAGGGAAAGTGATGTCTCTATCAAAATCTAATAAAGGAAAAAGCCACTCTCTACCTCCCCGCTCATTTTCATTTGAGTTTTGTTGCCATCCTAATTTTTTTTTTTTTTTATTTTAAAGATAAAATTCGGTATTTATTGATATTTATATCAAAATTTTAAACTGAATTTATAATACTTAAGTATATTTACAAAGCAAAATATTAAATCACATAAATTATCAATAATCCATATTATATAAAACTAAAAAAAAATTCATTCAAAATATTTCTATTATTATTATTATTATTATTATTATCAGAATTTAATTGTCATTTTATAATTTATGAGCATTTTATTATTATGATTTTAATAATATTATTAAATCATATCATAATGATGCATCAACAAATATATCATTATTTATAATGTAGTTTTTTAACTAGCACTGTTAGGGTACTAATTAAAAATAATAATAATCCAAATGATGTTAAATTATTTAATTTAAAATGAGTTGAACCATAGAAAAAAATAGAAATTTTGATAAATATGAATTAATTTTTATTGAATAATGAATTATGTGATATGCATTGAATTTCTTCTTATAAAAATAAATTGTACCATGCAAACACCAATAAAATGATAATAAGATTTTTTTTTAAAAAAAAATCAATATCTAAAAAATTTGGCCCACCAAAGATCATGAATGGGGTTGAGTTGGATGTAATTTTCCCAATGTAGTTGACAAAAGTCTAATAGGAGTTGTCAACCATTATAAATTCATTGGTGTTGATGAATAATGGAGGGTCATAACTATATGTTTTACGACAATTTTTTTTTTGCAAATTTTTAAAAAGTTTTAATCATTATGATTAGATATATCACCATTCCATAATCTTTGTCTAAACCAGCCTATAGCTTCATCAATTTCAAGTCTGGTTTTGCTTTAAAGATAAGCCATTCTAATATAAAAAATTATAATTTTTAGTATTTCAATTAACAAAAGTTAAAATTCTAAGCCATGTTTAAAAATTCTTCTTTAGGGTAATTGTAAATAGGCTCTAAGTTCTGTATTTGCTAATATTGTAATTATTCAACTTTTTCTGTATAAATTGTTGTATTGACTGGCGCTTTATGCCCTTATTAATGCTATAATATATTTTTTTTTTTAAAATAATAATAATAAAGTTAATATTTAAATTTTAGAACACTTTTTTCTACTAATTATTAATAATAAACACTTCAAGTTAATAGCTAATACTTGAGAACATTTAAGAATAACTCTGAACCACTTCTGCAGGCTGTAAGATTGTACTTGAACTGCATGAAAAAGGTCATGAAGTTTCCATCTTTGTTTAGATAACATGAAAATAGCCAAAAAAAGAAGAAAAAAAGGAGGGGTCAAGATGGTTTAGGATTTTATTAGAATTTTTTTTCTTTTTTTAAGGACATTAGGAATATTTTTGGGCCAACTTATGATTTTTCTTTTTTTTCTTTTTTTTTTTTTTTTTAATTTTGTTAGTTTATTTTTTTATATATAAAAAAAGAAGATAAAATCTTTGCCATGAGTAGATTGAATCACAGGGTTAGATGATGTTTTATACTTTTATTATTAGAAGAGTTTTGAAAGAAATTTGTATGCTTTTGCTTTTTCCAAAAGATGCTTAAAGCTTTTGTTGTGGAAATTAAATGTCTTTGATATTAAATTGAAGAGATTCTTTGCTTTCTTGTTGTCAAAAAGCCTACAAATTTTAGAATCTAACAATCTGTCACTTTATTTTATTTTGAGCGCGTTTGAATTGAGAGTTGAGACAATATAAATAATAAAATTTACATAATTTTTAGATTGTGTGAAATTCTAAAGTTTGATTTTCTTTTTTAATTGAATAATCCATAGATTTTAAGCAATTTATAAATTGCACAATCCTTTAAAAATATAAAATTTAAAATCTCAGATGATAAGTGGGTTTTCAATAAAACCATTGATTTTACATGTCAAGGAATGTGTTAATTTTTTTTTTAAATTACCCTTATAAATCAATAATTTTTTTTATATCAAATGAAATATTTTAAAAATTATATATATTTCACGTTCCCTCCATTTCATATTTCCTCGATCAAAACATCCTCTTTATGTATTTGGACCATTCTCTGCAAAATAGCAAACCAAAAATTTTTTTTAGTCATTTGAATTATTTTTTCCTCTCTATTTTTTTTGTTTACATTTAGAATTTTTACAAATAACCAATCGATTGAATACTAATTCAATATATAATTTTTTTATTTTAAAATTTTTTTCAGGATTTGAAATAAGATGAGAATATGTAAAGAAATAAATTCAACTCATACAATAATATAATAATAGTTCTGTCAATATATTCTCCTTTCCTTATTTAGTTTTATTATAGTTGTATATCCCTTGATTACCTCTCTAAGATTTTCATTATTATTGTATATATTCTTGCTGTAATTACTGCTGTATTTCTTCCTATAATAGGCCTAGAATTAAGGGATCTGATCTTGCTATAATTACTGTTGTATTTCTTCCTATAATAGGCCGAGGATTAAGGGATCTGATATTGCTGTAATTACTGTTGTATTTCTTCCTATATTATACCCTAGGATTAAGGGATTTGATTATTCTTGATGTCTATATATTGTAATTCTCTTAGTGAAATGAAATAGAAAAACATTTTCAGAAATTCTCTTTTATTTTTTGTCATGGTATCAGAGCCAAAAATCTGAGATCATTTCATCTTGTGTCTGGTTCCTTGTCTAACTCCAAGATCTTAGTGTTTTGTTCTTGTTTTCATGTTCTTCTATTCTGTTTTCTTGGATCTGATCTCTTAGTTCTTGTTTCTGGTTGAATCATGTCTTTGGAACAATCTGAACATTTTCTTGTTCGATTTAATGGCAAGAACTATTCTACCTGGGCATTCCAATTTCAGATATTTGTTAAGGGAAAGGAATTATGGGGTCATATTGATGGGACAGATCCTGCACCTAACAATGAGAAGGAGAAGGAGAAATATGTGAAATGGGAGGTGAAGGATGCTCAGATTATGTCTTGGATCCTTGGAAGTGTGGAACCCTCCATACTTCTCAATCTCAAGCCTTACAAGACCTTTAGAGAAATGTGGGATTACTTGAAGAAAATTTACAACCAAAGCAATACAGCACGAAGGTTTCAATTGGAACTCGAGTTAGGTCAACTCAATAAAGGGAGTATGTCAATCCAAGAGTTTTATTCTTCTTTTAGAAATCTTTGGGCTGAGTACACCGATATTGTGTATGCAAGTGTACCTCCTGAAGCACTCATTGCTATCCAAAGTGTGCATGAGACTAGCAAGCGTGACCAGTTTTTAATGAAGTTAAGGGGGGAGTTTGAAGCAATCAGGTCCAACTTGATGAACAGACAACCAGTTCCTTTATTGGATATTTGTGTAGGAGAGCTTCTAAAGGAAGAACAACGGCTCATTACACAGGCTGTTTTGGAGCAGAAAGCTCAAAATTCTACTCCAATTCCGGTTGTCTACGTTGCTCAAGGGAGGTCTAAAGGAGGCAGAGATATGACTAATGTCCAGTGCTATAGTTGCAAAGAATTTGGGCACATTGCCACTAATTGTACCAAAAAATTCTGCAATTATTATAAGAAAACAGCGCATATCATTAAAGATTGTTCCACTCGACCTCCAAAGAAATCTGAAACTGCCTACAATGTCTCGGTTGGTTCCTCGAATGCCCCTAGTCCTGGTCAGTCTTCTATTACTCCTGAAATGGTCCAACAAATGATAGTTTCTGCCCTTTCTGCTTTAGGCCTTTTAGGTAACAAAAATTCTAATCCTAAACCTTGGTATTTTGATTCTGGTGCTTCCAATCACATGACCAACACTGCCTTACCTTTAATTAATGTTAAAAAATATAAAGGAGATCTTCAGATTCATACTGCTGATGGTAATTCCTTACCTATCACAGCTGTTGGTGATATTTCAGCCTCT
Organism: Vernicia montana; assembly: GCA_949750685.1. Classification (NCBI taxonomy): domain Eukaryota; kingdom Viridiplantae; phylum Streptophyta; class Magnoliopsida; order Malpighiales; family Euphorbiaceae; genus Vernicia; species Vernicia montana. Next base: position 33,765 of record CATKHJ010060200.1, read on the forward strand.
TTAAATATTATTTTTGTGTCTCCTAAGCTGTCCACTAATCTTATATTTGTCGGCCAATTAGTTGACAACAATTGTACTGTTCAATTTTCTAATTCTGGTTGTCTTGTGCAGGATCAAGTGTCCGGGAAGATGATCGCGAAGGGACCTAAAGTGGGACGTCTCTTTCCTTTGCTTCTATCTCTCGCTTTGGTATCAAATTATGTTGCTTGTAATGTTGTTCAATGTGATAATCAAGTGTGGCATAGACGTTTAGGACATCCTAATTCTCATGCACTTCGAGTCTTGCTTAAATCTGGTTTACTTGGAAATAAAAATTCGACTTCTTCTATTAATGATATTGTTGATTGTGCATCTTGCAAACTTGGTAAAAGCAAAACACTTCATTTTCCATTGCATAAAACCCGCACTACCAAGCCTTTTGAACTCGTACATAGTGATGTATGGGGTATTGTCCCTGTAATTTCTCATGAACATTACAAATACTTTGTTACATTTATCGATGATTTCACTCGCTTTACTTGGGTATATTTTCTTCGGTCTGAAAAGTGAGGTTTTCTCTGTATTTAAAGTCTTTCTTGCTTTAGTTGAAACACAATTCTCTGACAAAATCAAAATCTTGTAATCTGATTCAGGTGGTGGATATATGTCAAATGAATTTCAATTTTTTCTTCAAAGTCATGGGATCATATCACAACGTTCTTGTCCTTTCACTCCACAACAAAACTGTGTGGCTGAAAGAAAGAATCGTCATCTTTTTGATGTTGTTTGAACTCTTCTAATTGAGTCTTGTGTTCCTTCTCATTTTTGGTGTGAAGCTTTGTCTACTGCTGTTTATTTGATTATTAGATTACCATCTCCCAACTTGAACAATGATTCTCCCTACTTTCGTTTGTTTGGGCATGCACTAAATTATTTCAATCTTCATATTTTTGGATGTGTTTGTTTTGTTCACCTTCCTGCACATGAGAGAAATAAACTTACTGCCCAATCTGTCAAGTATGCTTTCTTAGGATATGTTGGAACCTAAAAAGGATTTCTTTGCTATGATCCTCATGCCCGTCAAACTCGTATCTCTAGGAATGTTATTTTTTTTTTAAAATCAGCCCTTCTTTAGCACACAACAGACTTCAGAATTCCCTTCTCTATCTGCTTTACCACATTTTCCTGAGTCACCAACACCAGTACAAAGGTTTAAACCTGATTATGTTTATCATAGACGAACTCCTCCTACTTCTGATCCTCTTACAGGTCTCACTGAGGTTCCTCCACATCTTCCTACAACATCTGATCCTGTTATACCCATTTCCAATGATCCACCTCCTCTTCGAAGAAGCTCTAGATCTCACAAACCTCCTGAAAGGTATGGTTTTTCAACCCCTGTGGCTATGTCTACTACTTTGTCTTCTATTTCCATTCCCACTTGTTATAAACAGGCTATGGAACATGAGTGTTGGCAACAAGCAATGGAAGCAGAACTTCAAGCACTTGAGGAAAACCATACTTGGGACATTGTTTCTTGTCCTCCAAATGTTAAGCCCATTGGTAGTAAGTGGGTCTACACTGTGAAACTCAAGTCTGATGGCTCTTTAGATAGATACAAAGCTCGATTGGTTGCTCTTGGCAATAAACAAGAATATGTCCTCGACTATGAAGAAACATTCGCACCAGTTGCTAAGATGACCACGGTGAGAACCATTCTTGCTATTGCATCATCTGAATCTTGGCCTTTACATCAGATGGATGTAAAAAATGCCTTCTTGAATGGGGACCTTAAGGAAGATATTTACATGAAACTTCCACCCGGTATGTCAATGACAGCTTCTCATAAAGTTTGCAAGCTAAGACGCTCTTTGTATGGGTTGAAGCAGGCAACTAGAGCCTGGTTTGAGAAGTTTCGCAACACTCTTCTCATCTTCTCTTTCACACAAAGTCAATATGATTCATCACTCTTATTTCACAAGACAACCACTGGTATGGTCTTTCTCTTTGTCTATGTTGATGATATTATCATCACTGGTAATGACAATGGGCTGATCACTAAGCTTCAAAATATGTTGCATAGTACATTTAAAATGAAAGATCTGGGACATCTCACATATTTTTTGGGGCTGAAAGTTCACTCTCGAGATCATGGTTTGTTCTTAAATCAACATAAATATATCTAATATCTCATTGAGCTAGCTGGTTTAAAGGATGCTACTGCTGTTGATACGCCAATGGAGGTGAATGTGAAATACCGAAAAGATGAAGGTGAGCTTTTGCCTGATCCTTTTTTATATAGGCAACTTGTTGGTAGTCTTATCTACCTAACAATCACAAGGCCCGATATCTCATATGCTGTCCATATAGTTAGCAAATTTATGCAATCACCTCGACATCTTCACCTTGTTGCAGTTTGACGCATTATTCGATACTTAATTGGGTCACCTACTCGTGAGTTGTTTTTTTCTACAAAATCTGTTCTTCATTCGACTGCGTATAGTGATGCAGATTGGGCTGGCTGCCTGAATACTAGGAAGTCTACAACAAGCTGGTGCATTTTTCTTGGAGATGCCTTGATTTCTTGGAAGTGTAAGAAGCAGGATTGTGTCTCTAAATCTTCCACGGAGGCTAAGTATAGAGCCATGTCTGCAGCTTGTTCTGAAATTGTGTGGTTACGTGGTCTTCTTTCCGAACTTGGATTTCCTCCAACTGATCCTACTCCACTTCATGGTGATAATACTAATGCCATTCAAATAGCTGCGAATCCAGTATATCATGAACACACAAAGCACATAGAGGTGGACTGTCATTACATTAGGGAGGCCTTTACTCGAGGTGTTATCACTCTTCCTCATATTACTACTGATCTTCAAATAGCTGATGTCTTTACGAAAGTTTTGACATGCCAGTGACACAAGTTTCTCAGTAACAAATTGATGCTGATAGACTTACCCGCATCAATTTGAGGGGGGATGTCAATATATTCTTCTTTCCTTATTTAGTTTTGTTATAGCTGTATATCTCTTTATTACCTCTCTAAGATTTTTATTATTGTTGTATATATTCTTGCTGTAATTATTGTTGTATTTCTTCTTATAATAGGCCTAGGATTAAGGGATCTGATCTTACTGTAATTACTGTTGTATTTCTTCCTATAATAGGCATAGGATTAAGGGATCTGATTTTGCTATAATTACTGCTATATTTATTCCTATATTAGACCCTAAGATTAAGGGATTTGATTATTCTTGATGTCTATATATTGTAATTCTCTTAGTGAAATGAAATAGAAAAACATTTTTAGAAATTCTCTTTTATTTTTTGTCAAGTTCTTTATATGAGTGCTACCAGTTTTACCCATAATTCTCTTGGCTATGTTTATTTATGCCAATTATCCAAATAGGTACATTTCTTTTGTTTTTTGGAAAACCTTTTACCCTAATTTATTTTTGGGTTTGGTTGTAGCTAGCTGCAGAAAGAAAAAAAATATATATATTTATACTTCTTTATTTATTTATGAAGTATCGACATTTTAATTTTAATATATGTAGTAGAATATGTTAATTTTTATATAATAACTAAATTAATGTTTTTGTATTCCCTCTCTTATAAACTTACTTCAATTGCAGTAGGATTTGAACATAAAAATAACTTTCCCTATTATTCAAAGCCAGTATTTAAAAAAGAGAAGCAGATTACACTTGCATTTTTTTAATCTAATTAAAAGAAAAAGGGTTTTTCCTTTTCCAGTTCCTCTGTAAGTGGAAAAGACAGCAGTCAAATTTGAAATAAGTAGTAGTGGAATACATGTCATGTAAAGAATCACCAAAACTTACAGTGGGATGTAAACTGGATTGCCTGCCTTCTGTGAAACCACACAAAGTGGCTGCAACCTTTTTATTTTATTTTATTTATTATTATTATTATATGCATTGTTGCTAAGCAATTGAAAAAATATTAAAAAGAACTCTCCACTTTTTTTTTTTTTTATATATAAAAAAAAATCATAATCATTGTCTGTTTATGCGTATTGATAAAGATAAGATATGAACACGTTTACTCATCTTTGGCAAAAAAAAAAAAAAAAAAAAAACACGTTTACTCATCATGGTTATTAGCAAACACAATCTGTTTTGCACTATTTTCACATGATAATGATAAATCTTGTTTTATGTTATGCCAATTTCTGCTACTAATTAATTATATGATATGATACAAGAATGTCTTATTCAGTTATTGGTCGTAATTTATTTCAATCCATGAATTTATTTTTATATATCAATCTCATAAAATAAATGTCACATCTTATAATTTTTTTTTTTGTTGAAAATAAGTAATTTAAAAACACCGAAAGAGGTTCACTCAAATTTGAAGTCACTGAATTCTAACATTACAAAACAGACAATTGAGAGGATAATATTAAATTTCCATGCAAAGGAATTAAAATGAACCATTGACCATTCCAGCTAGTTTAAATGGTGAAATATAATTGGGTACAGTACGCATGAAAGATATTGAGTTAACTCAAACCTAAAAAGGTAAGCGCAATGAGTACATAGGAATATCTATTACTAGTAGAAATAGGTAGCCATCTTTTTTTTTTATTTTTTTTTTATTGGAATGGAAGGTAGCCATCTTTAATAATAAATAAAATCCAAGATTCAAAAACCATCACAATAAAATGTTAAGATATCATTTAATATCACATAATCTATATCACATGACCTATTTTCTGAAAAATATATTTTTTAGAAAGTAAATTTCTTAAAAAATTATTTCCTAAAAAAATATAAATAACTGTGTTTGATTTGTATACAACTTCCTAAAAAGTAAAAAATTTTTTGTTTGACTTTATATTATTATTTTTAGAAATTAATAATAAAAAATACCTAACTCTATTTACCTAATCCTATTTAATAAATAGTAGATATACCAATTTATATTTATCTTAACTAATGAAGTACAACTTACCTAATTCTCCTAAGAAAGCTATTGGAGATTCTTTCTGCTCAATAATTTTATTCAATCAAGCCTACTAAACAAACTAATTTTTTATACTTTTCAGGAAGTTCTACTTGTAAATAGGAATTGTAGGAAAACTAAATATCATCTTTTTTTTTTATTATATATATATATATATATATATATATATATATATATATATATATAAAGAAATTTCTTTTGTCATATAGTTAGGCTTACACAATGAAAGGTGAGCTTTCCCCATCCAGTAGGGAATTCTTCATCAACGTGTTAATTGAAATTAAATACAATAATAATTCGCAAAAGTGTTAAACAAGAAATGAAACAGATAATAAATAATCTATCAAAATTTGAACTTAAATCAGACAAAACTTTCACCAACTCTTTGCTAAGCTATAAATTATATGATTCGTGAATGGCCTATTTACCTCTCCAGGAGCATCACCATTTCACAGTGTGTAGTGTGTGGGAAAAGATCAACGGCCATGGCTTTTACAGGTCGGAAAGGCTCTGAAATGGGCATAGACTTGGCTCTATGGCGTGCCAAGCCAGCGCTGCTCATGTTCCTCCATCCCCAGTTATTTTTATTCCCTTTCTCTATTTTCTCAGGTGAAGGCGTGCAAAGCTCGATAGCATTTGCCACTAAGGTTTCAGGATTGCAGGAAATATAACTACAGAACACCAAACAACGTAAAGTTAGAATTGATTTTATATACATTAACCTTCGTTAAAAAAAAGGAATTATACATATTAACCAAAATAATAATGGGACTAACACAAGTCGCCGTAGATGTGAATGAGTTCTCAGAACTTTGATGACCTGCATTTTGAAAAAGAAAAAACAGCAAGTACTAAGCTTCTTAATGTTAGGACATAATTATCAGGTTGGAGACTGAATAAATAACTCATAGTCAAGGTACAGGCACCATTCAAGGGGAATGAGCAAATATGGAGAGGAACACAAGACAAGAAAGTGTTTCGAGGAATTTGATAATACTCTACTAGTGATGATTATTATCAAAGATTCAGAGAGAATGTCAGATACACAGTTGAGCATTCTTTTACCACCAATCCCAGATGGTAAAATCTCTCCAATATACTTGTAACTTGCAGTTATGAACGCTAAGCCCAATTCCAGATGACAAATTCAGATGCATATGCATAAAAAAATGCTGAATGGATGATAGATTAATCATATTGACAGTTGTATCTGTAATAATTTAATTGGTTCTTCACTTTATTCCAGAGTATGTGTTCGATGAGAATGCTTAAACACAGATATGAAATTTCAACACTTCAAATAAGTATTGGAAAATCAGAGAAGTCCAAGCTAAGCAACTACAATTAAATGACACAAGAAAAGAAAGAAATGGCTAAACAAGTTGTATTGCTGAACCTCAGCAAAAATGTCAAGAGAAGCAAAAGTATCATTCACATTTGGTGCAATGCATGGCCAAGTCAAATTGGTAAATGGAACCTGTCTTCTTGACCTATGATCAGACTGCAACAAACTTCCTAACGGAGCCAATTAAAACATTGTTAAATCTGTGATCAACTGTACACCAAGACATCCTTTGGTAGGAGCAAAAGTTAAAAGGAGAAACCTAACAATCGATTGCATCCTATGAAGGTTAAAGTTCCATGAGAAATATTTGGGGAAACAGAATGGGGGAAGATTTACTGGGAAGGCATTTAGTTCCAGAAATGACAACGGCATGGGCATAGCTTCAGGTGACCTTTACCCTAGATCAGATTAATATATGGAGCATGATTAATGGACTGACGTAGAGTTTTTAATGAACTAATGAACTATTAATAAAACAAATGTCATGCCAACTGGATAATGACAAACTATGGTACCAAGAGAACTGCTAAGATAGTAAGGGTGATACTCACAATGGGATGAAGCCCGCTACGAGGAGGATCAACAATAGCAACAACATTTTTAAACTGTGGCACAGATGAACTCCTATCTTCTGAAGCAGAACTCTTCTGAAGTTGACTTTCGTGTTCTTGTCCACCATTTTCTGAACACCCAGAAACACCTTTATGGTTGCCAAGATCATGGCTTGAGTTTTCATTACTGTCTAGCACATCATCCATAGGAGTATGTTTATCTTTGCTGGTAGTAATGTCCTTGTCACTACTTTCACATGCATTGGGTAGTTCATTTTGTTTCTGAGGTCCATTTAGGTACTCCTTCAATAAAGATGCCATCACATTCTCTGCCTGTTACATCAAGATTGGCAACATAAACAAATAGTGAAAAAAGAATCATTAAGCAACTAACTATGAGGTAACAAATTTGTAACATTATAGCAAAAACAAAGCAAAATTATTCTTTCCCCTGATTGATGCCATCAAAAAAGGAAGGTGAAATAATTTCTTCATCATAATTTATTTTTGTGGGGGATATCTTATTTGAGTCCTAGTTTGATTACATTAACCAAAGATGATGGAGACAAAACCCAATTCTCTTACCTTTGCACAAACAAATCTACAGTTTTTTATGCCATTAATTTCAGCATTCTGGTGGGCATCCGAAACTGCAGAAGCATTCATTTCAATTCCAACAACCTAGAGAAATTTCAAAAGAAAAAACAAACTCAATCACGTATCAATTTTTAGGAGTAAGAAAAAGAGTGTGCACTCATCTGAGAGACAGAATTTATTTCCCATCAAATCTAATAAGTACACTATATCTCCTCAATGAAAACATAAAGAAGCCTCAACAAAAACTCACCATTTCATTTTAAATTAAATTTATCAAAAAAAAAAATTTCATGTACTATAGGTCAGCAAATATAAAATGTTTCAATCATAAAGCAAAAAATCGGGGTGTCACCAATTACCATTCCAACACGATGTGCTAAAGTAAGCCCAATTGTTCCAGTACCACAGCATATATCAAACAATAATGTATCAGGACCCAAACCAGCCCAATCTCCAGCGAGCGAATAAAGTTTCTCTGCAGCAAGTGTGTTAACCTGTAGCATAGTTTCAGATGTAAGATATATCCAATAGCACTAACAAAAAAATTTCAATTGGACAAGAAATAAGTGAAATCTCAGGTCCAAACCTGGAAGAAAGCTGTTGGTGATATTGAGAAGCAAAGATTGCTTATATGATCATGAATTCTCGCTTCGGTAACATTTTTGGTCGCCTCCACTTCAGAGCTACTTTCTGCTTTTGGAAGGGGTAAAATACGCAATGGAGCATCAGCCGGAGCAACATTTGATATTCCTTGGTGATCCTACAAGGAAAACAGCCAACATTGAATAAAAAAACATTATGCATTTAGAATATGAAAATAACAAATTATGACAATATAAAAAACGAAATGGCACAATGTTACAGTTGTTGCAGCAAGATCAGCAAGTCACCAAGTAAAGAGATTAAACAAAATTGAGATGCCATATAATGCAATATAAATAAAAGGGCCATATATTGTAACATAATAAAAGGCCATATTCTTTCAAAAATAAAAAAGCACCAAGCAAATATAGAGCTTTTCCATATTATTATTTCATCATGATTGTGCAGTGTCATAAGTTCACTAGAAAATACAACATTATTTTCTTTTTGCACAATCATGTATACAATTCCATGCGCCTACTGTAGTCAAAAGTTAGTATTTTCCAACTTTTCCCTTGACCTACTAACTTGTCAGCCCTTGTTGGTCCATATCATAAGAATTCTCGAACAAGTTAAACTGGTTACAGACCCGAAGGCCAGAAGTTCCCAAGAAGCCATATATGCTCAAGCCTCATGCAAACCAATATTGCCTTAAAACACACATTAAACATGACAAAATAAGATTATGAAGGAGCATGATCCTCCAACTGCCTTCACTCATCCCCTCTCCTCTATTTCTCTAGCCCAAACTGTCTCATATTTCCAATTGCCTTGTTTGTCTAAATATGCTTCCATCTCGCAACTTCTTTCCAATTGTTATACACATTATACACAGAAAAAAAAATTGACCATCTATAGAACCAACAGAAGACACATTTGAACAAAAAATGTAAAAACAATTTATGCAATTAAAAGCAACTGTAAAACAAGAACTAAAGATATTGGCTATCAGTTAAATGCAAACAATGGCATTCCAAATAATAGTAAGATATATTGAAAACTATAAAAGAGATTGTTCTGTAAATCTTTTCTTTTTCGGACAAAAGTATTCTGTTGATCATGTATAAAATTCTGTTTTTATCTATCATCTTAGCCTATTTAATTTTTGAGAGGGAGATAGAGAAATATGTGATTGCCCAGCTGATTTCAGTAGATGCAAATTATATTATTGAGTTTGATTCATTAGACAACCGTAAACAAAGAGCTCACACCTGAAGAACCAAAACTGTCACAGGCAAAGGTGGAGAATTTGCAGCAGCTCCAATAGCAAATGCATGAGCCAACCTCCCAAGCTCATTATTTATTAGTTCATCATCAAAGCCAGCTAAGCAGACCTAGATAATTTGGATTCAAAAATTATAAATACAAGCCCAAATTTCTATGCAAAAGTACACTTACTATTTCCTTCCAAGTCTTAATGGATGAATAAAACTCAAATGCAACCCTTCATTATGAGATTAGACCAAATTGGTCCAAAAGTACGTTTCTCCATTACTTTGTCAACATATGTCATCAATGAAACAAACAAAATCCTATAAAAAATTTCTATAACAAACCTGAACAATTAGCATGACCTCTGAAATGTTGACATCAGGGTTTTTTACATCAGCATCTTTCTCTTGTAATCTTCCTTCTCGGACCTTATATTAAGACATAGAATGCTAATGAGAGAAAATGGATTTTAATTTCAGACAAACTTCAAAACCAGATCAGAGGCAAATGCATAGCAAAAGAGAGGCAATAATGCCACTAGTAAGATTTTCATCACTACTAGATGGTGTCACAGCCACATACCGTTAATTGACGCCAGAATCCATTATTCTTAAATCTATTCCAAATTGGCAAGCCTGATTGTTGCAGAAATTCTTGAAAAATTAAAGCATACTTGCAAGCAATGCTAGAAACGTTTGGGCAGTCAGCAGGTTCTTCTATAGCTGTCACACCATCTCTGCAAAAATTGTTCTAAGTTTTCAACAACAATAGCAATGGTGGAAAATGCCTAACCTTAAAAAATGAGTGAAAACAAATTACCTAAAGTTTCCTAGCATAAACCCAACAATAGGTTTTCCCTGAAGAGAATATCCAACTGAAAACTCGCATTTATTTCGGTATCCATTCACAAGTGGTGATTCGAGTATACCCTCCAGTTTGCAGGCAAGACCACCTGCAGGATTTAAAATTTTATAGTTAAAAAGCATGTAAAAATGTAATGAAACAATCATGGGAGTCCTATAATTTCATGGACAAACCCTCAAACTATCAAGAAAATATTGTTATAACAAATAAAACAGCTCCCTTAAAATGACGATTTCTAGAAAGTTAGAAGGAAAACACCACCTATTTCCTTAGACTTGAGAACCCATTCTGGCAAAGAAACACCATGAGGACACGCTTTACGTGCATTTCTTGTCTGATACAAAATATAGCAGTTTAATTTGCTAAGACGCCACAATGCAAACATGGTATTTTAAAAAACAAATAAATAGAACATGAGTAATTGTTTCTAACAAGTTTTTTAAGCATTTGCATGATGGAGCTCTTCTTGTGCTCCAACTGGTCTTCATAAGGCATATGAGCAAGGGGAGTCACTGCATCACGAGCACTTTTTGCCTTGGAACTTGAACCATCTAATATTGAACTGTCATCATTTGTATCACCATCCTCAGTAACATCTGATGATTTAGAGACCCCTGCATTTTCTCCATCCAATGAAGATTCCATTTTTTGTGGAGTATTTTGGGGGAGACCCATTGCAGATTTTATTTTCTTATCATATGATCGTGGGATCACATTGGCAACCTTTATTTTCCTGTTGCCAACAGATTTTCCTTCCAGCGCCTATCACATTCAAATTTACAAACAGGTCTTGAGAAGGTTATTGCAAGTTCATGAAGCTCACAATTTTGGTATACATGAAACAGAGGGATACCTCACTTGCACTTTTCAATTGGTCAGCGCTGTCAAAAGTCATAAAACCTATAATCATGCCTTTCTTTTTCTTTGCCAATTTGAAGAGAACACCCTGACAGAGAACACAGTTGCTTTACTAACATATAACAACAATTCATTTAACTCACACTAGAATCTGAACACACCCAACAACCAACACGACAGAGAAATCTAAACAACAAACTGTGTCCTAGACAATATTTTAACTAATTGGTAATCTTATAAAACAGCCAGCATTGTTAACCAATATATAACAAAGATGGTTTATCATTTATCTATTGCAAAGAACGAAGCTTTTCAAATCAGAGAAGAGAAAAACATAAATAATCAATTACCTTAAATACTCTACAAATCCACAATCTCAATAAAGCAATAATCCCTTCAGTATGCTAAAAATAAAGCCTTACTTGTTGATTGAGAAAGTTTCTCAAGTTATCCGAATTCCATTTTCTGGGTAGATGCACCAAGCACTTGCTAAGCTCAGGATCCAAACAGCCCCCTACACCACCTTCACCATTATCAACAAGCATTTCAGTCATCATAATCTCATCTTCTTCCTTCTCCTCACATTTATCATCATTCTTCTCCTCCAATTTCATTGCTTTCTTCGCCCTCTCAGATGTCGGGTCCCAAGTGTTGTCCGGCCGCATACGGAGCTCCTCCTCGCCGTGCGCATACTTGCAATCACTGCCGTGGCTACAGGACCCGGAGTGCCGCCTAAAATAAGAACAAAGCGTGGTTTTATAATATGGATTGAGCGAAAGGTCCGTTATTTGCTCTGTTTCTAGTTGCTCTGTCTCCTCTCGCTTTCGCTTCTCGCCTGGGTTATTGCCATTGCTGTTATCGTCGGCGGCGGCCGCTGCTACTTGTTCCGTTGATTGAGGATTGGAAGATTGAAGTTGTTGTTGCCTGTCAGGTTGATTGGGTGAATCGTGAGGACCCATTGCTGCAGAGGGGTTTAGGGTTTCAGTTGGAGAGTGTTCGTTATTTGGAGAAGACGCCATTTTTTAGTAGCCTCCACTCTCCACTACTTGCACAGTTGCCCTTTGTTTTTGTGTTCAGTTTACATAAAACAAAAACAAAAAACAAAAGACCTACTAATATTTATATTTGTATTAAATAATCATTTATATTTTTTTAAAATATTTATATATTTGTATTATATTATTTTATTTTTTTTTACATTTAGTGGAAATATATATAAATCATATTTAGACAAGTGCCATTTATCCTTAGGTATATATATTAGGTTTTTTTTTTTTTTTTTTTTGAAATCAATAATATTAGGTTAAATTTACATAATAATTAATTAGTTAGACCTGCTCCATGCGCTGTGCGAGCGTTGATTTAACTATTTTTTTTTAATGATTTGTATTGAAAAAATAATTTAATTTTTTTTTAATTATATATATATATATATATATATATATTAAAATTATAAAAAATAATTATAAAATTATATTATTAAAAATATTTAATAACTAATTTAATACTATTAAAATTTAACATATATTGTTTCGAATGACTTTTGATTTTAACACTATTTTTTTATAAAAAAAAAAGAGTTAAATGTTTACCTATTTAAGATATCTTTTCAAAATCTACACAAAATGCAGGCCTACCACTAGTTTGATACGAGTACTAATTTTTTTCCTTTTTTTAATGGCAATTTGCCTTCTAAACAATAGGGGTTAGATCCTAAATGTTTTATTTTGCTTTTCATTTAATCAAATTCACCATTGCATTTAGCAACCTAAAGTTTCAAAACAACATTTTGTTTGTCCCATCAAACCTTCCCACACCCGTAACCTCTTTCGTTCTTAAAATATATTATAGAAAAAAGCTTGCTACAGCCCAACAAGGGCGAGTGAAATACCTGCAAAAATACAGTTTCCAAGCAAATTAAACGTAAACATTGAACAAAAATTCAAAAAAAAAAAAAAATTAGATCGAGACAAATTATGAGAAAAAGTTTGCTATAGAACCTTAACTCACCTAAGAGGAGGCCAAAAGAACAGAGAGCTAATTCATGGCTGATGTGATCTGTTTTCAACTGCTACAATATCAACTATGAAATGCCTGCTTGTATTGTTTCACTTACAAGGCTTCAGCATAATGATGGTCAAGGATAAGTAAATTTACAGAACAACAATGAGACTGCAAAAATTTAACTAGGCTACGTCGATATGGAAAAACCATAAATCGACCAAGATTTATTGGTATGATAACTTTTTACGAGCAAATAACTGAGGCCCATTTTTGTTTTTATTATGAGAAAAGATGAAATGTTTTAATTCTGAAGAACAAACATATAGGAAGAGCAGAAAATTATACATATATATCAGAAGCCAATGGCAACGCTATTTACTGTGCAATTCTGATCATAGTGAATTGCGTTAGGATGAGACAAGGAAATAAAATCTTCACACCACATCTTCTCTTCGTGAAGTGAAAATATTGAAGACAGAAATTAAAGAAATTATACACTAGCAGGAGAGCATCCTCTCTCATCCACTACATCCTTCACCTTAATTTCCAAGAAGCGCTCAACTGGTTGCCTGCAGATGGGGCATCGGTCTGTTTGAAATCGCAAGACCTTGGCACATGAACTGCACATACACTGTATCCAGTGGCACAGATAGAAGACAAAACAGCCATAAGCAAGGACTATAAACACTACATATCTAAACACAGTATATGGAATAGATAACAAACAAAATCAATAATAACGCAAATTGATCCATTCCTCAATTTTGAAAGTTAGAAAAAATAGGGACTGTCCATCAGAACCCAAACTTAACTATCTAGCTCACTAAACCTACAGGTTAACTCATCAGACTGGAAGATACCTCCACCCAATCAGCTACCAGCAGAACATCAGTTATTTCAAAAGCCCTAAAAATTTGTTGGTTATTAACAAAAATTCAAGAGCATTTGTTAACTTTCCCAAATATCAATAATAGTTATGGAATATGGAGGTTCTTTCACTCAAACACAAGTATCCGAGGACAAACTATGCCCTATATATAGACTCTGGTATTCCACTTTTGTTTCACCATCCACAAGCATGCATGAAGAATAGCTCCTTATTTCTTATGAATGAAAGGGGCATTAAAATATAAGAAGCAGTAGTATCCATATTTACCATGTGTCGGCAAGGGAGGACAGTTGTATCTCGTGGTTCTGACAAGCAGATCACACATTCTTTTCCAGAATCATTCCCATCAGATTCAACATCAGCAGAGTTACCAATCCCATAGATCTCCTGCAGCTCATATCTCTTATTATTCACCCATAGGCTCTGTTTCATCACTCGGACAAGGTACTTATCTTTGTCTTTCTTATCAAACACAGCCAAGGTGATCTGAAAATTTCCACTTGAATTTGCTTCCGATACATTATTGTTCGACCGGCAGGCCTCAGCCTTCACTACGAGAGGATAAATCCCCTCAGCATCCTCCTCCTTTAACTTTGTCTCGTCAAACATGGAGAAATCAATCCCTGTACCAGAAGGTTGTCTAAACTTCTGACCAAGACCTTGATCAAAAGATACAGTGACTGGTTTAAGCACATTTTCCTTTGTAGCTATAAGGTTACAGTGTACACCTTCTTTAGCGAAAAATGCAACCGTAATGCTGCCAAACAAAATAGCAATTCTTCAACAAAATACGCTAAATTGAAATTGAAAAGATCAAACAAAAAAGAATTCAAGCCAAGCAATACAGTTTTAGACAATAATACAAGTTCAAAACTTTCAACTACTGCTAAATTTGCAACTGGGTAAATGAGGCTTCTATAAGTAGATAAATTAAAATACTTCTGTGAATCTGAAACGCATAGAGCTATAAAACAAACCCTAGTATTACTTCAGCTTTGCCAATAAAGATCAAACCTTTTCCTCAATTAAGGAAAAAAAAATGGGGAAATTACCGTCCGGCGGCAGTGGCATCAAAAGTGAAAGAGATAAGGAACTTTCCGGGATTCTCCACGTCTTCCTCTACCTTTATACTATCCTTCCTTATATTCACATCATTCTTAATCGTTACCGTTTTTTGATGCTCTACAGGAGGCGTAATCATCGGTGGAGCAACACCGCAAGGATAACGGTGGAAATTATGCGGAACGGGCCCAATCGGTATAGGCTGTAACGGATAGTATCCAGTAGGATATTGATTATACTGGTATGGTAAATTAGGGTTTGGATACTGAGAAGGCGCAGCGAATGCGTATTGGCTTGTCGTGATTTGGGACTGCGGTGCCGGTGATGGGTGGTGGTGGTGCCTACGGCTATTGCTTCCTGAATTACCCATCGGATGAAAAAATTTGCTGTTTGGCTGACGAGAAAGGTGAGGGAAATTAGGAAAAATTAAAGAAATTTTTGGGGGTTTTGGGTAAAAGACAGATCAAATCAAGATTAAGGCCAACCAGTGCTTCTTACAATGACGCGAAGCAGTTGGCGATTTGTGTTGTTTGCCAGCTTTGCAATGCTGGCCCCACCTATTTGGAGTTTGTGCCACGTCATGTCGTATTAGGTCACGTGGCAGACGTTCAGGGTAGTCTAAATGATTTATTTTCTATACCGAATAGTATAAAAATACTATAAATATTTAAAATAAATAATTTGAAAAATTACATCAAATTATGAAATCACTTAAAAATAAAATTAATATTTAAAATATAAATATGAATATATACATTAAATACCAACATCAATTAGATTAATTTCCGAAAAAAAAAAACAATTAGATTAAACTTATCTTGCAGAAAAAAAAAATAAAAAATTAAAAAAAAAATGAGATGTATTAAAACATTGATTATCAACATCATAATGAAATTAATTTAAACATCACATTAAATAGAAAAAATTTTAAATTTTAAAATCACAAAAATCAAATAATCTATGAAAATATAATTGACACATAAACTTAAGATATATTGAATAAAATTTATTTATAATGTTTATTTTTATTTTATATTATCATGAATTATGGGGAAAAAAAAGGTTTTTAAATGTTTTTTTTTTATATTAAGAAAAGAAATACCTAATTATATTGTTAATATTATAGATTACATAATAGGAGATTGCATTTTTCTTTAAAGTCTCTCACTAAATTTGTCACGACCCGACTCTAAGGGCACATGACCGGCATTAAAGCACGGAAAAACTTAAGACTTTCAGAACCCGTAGTCAGCCTGACAATACAAATCAACAGATAATATACTAGGGAATTATAAATTAAGAGTTAAGAACCCACATGCCAACAAAACCTATACCCATATTATAATATGTCCATCCAATCCCATCTCACTATATCAACAGGTTCCTGTTCAGCAGGATATCTCATCATATATAATACAGACAACAGATATCAATATGCAAGAATATTACAAATATAAACTCGGTCTATTATAATTACGGAATTCTAGAATTATATATTATACACAACACATAAATATAAAATTCATTGCCAGAGGATATGGTAGGGAAACTTAACAGCAGAAAGATAACTAGGCTCACCCTGCAACCTGAAAAAAAAAATAGTGAAACAGGGGTGAGCGTCTCAACTCAGTGAATGATACTAACCAATATACAAACCTGGTGCTCTAATTTTACATCTGATGTTAATGCTCATGCATCGTGCCAAACATACAAATAATCATATAATCAAATAGGGATAGGAATCGATCTACAGGAATCACACTAAATCTCAAATATGGGGAGCCGATCCCCCCTATCTTGGCTCTCTGAATCCAATTACTATATCTCAAAATCCAATACATAGGGTCCTAGCTGTCCATGGCATATACCACACAACGCCAACCAGATTGGTAGCAGCGAGCAATAAGCAAGCTCAAAGCCGTCATACATCAGTCACAGCTCATCAAACATAATCATCATCATATCATAATCACAATACTAGGTGAATCCTTGTCATCTCAATCTCATCCAGCATCCACAATTAATATGCAACTCACATAATTAATTAAACATTCATATACGTATGCCAACATGCTCAATTAATATTTATAATGCATAATTATATACATATATATATACGGTAAATGTAGATGGATGGAATACAGGAAAATATATTTAAAAGTATCACTCACAACACAGGTGCGAAAAATCAGACTCGATCAATAACTGGGACCTGGGGCCGCAGAAGATGGTCCTAGATGATCTAGAAAAATAAAGCATGAACAATTTATCATAACAAGGATTATGAGAATTGACATACAAACACATCCTATGACCATTGAGAAATCTACCAAAATCCAGCAAAATTTCCCCCATAGTAGATCTAATCCCCCTGAAACTCATACAACAGACTTAACGTCGAAATATCGAATATCTCAACTGGACTTCCATATAGCAATTTTCAAAATTAAATTTTAATAATATATATATTATTCCCTTAATAATTCTTAAATAATTTAATCACAATTAATTATATAAATTCATAATAATTCCCTTATGCCAAAATAAATAATTCTAATATTAAATTAAACATCAGGGATTAATTTCGGACTGTCGGGTGCATTCACCGGAGAGTCGGTGAAAAAGTCATCGAAAAACGTCAACAATGTCGGATAGTGGCGAAAGTGGTGTCAATGGATTCATATCGAAACGTAGATGCCGGAAATATACACCACTCTCTTTCACTCGCCGAAAATCACGTCGGCAGGTCTGCAATTTCACCGAATTTCTACCAAATTCAAACGTTCACTATAAGCAAATGAGGTAACAAATCAAAACTTAAGAAAAGAGGAAACCAATGGTACTAGAATTAGCGAGAACGGAGATCGAAAACGGCCGAAAAAGCCTTCAGAAGTCCACTGACTGGCGATCGTTCAAGCGGCGTGTCCGGCGGCTGACGGCGACCGGGCTAGTACCGTTGGAAGCATTGGAGGTCGATCTTCCTCCCTGGCTGGCGCGTGTCGACAGGCAGTGGTCGGACGGCGGCTTCTTCTCCTTTCTCTCTCTCTCTCTCTCTCTCTCTCTGTTTCTTTCCCTGTCTTTTTTCTCGTTTCTTCAATTATATATATAATACTAATAATAATAATAACACTTATAATAATAATAATACTTAAAATTTCTGAAAAACAATTTAAAAAAAATCCATATTTAATTAAATAGTTAAATAATTATATTTTAAAAAAATAAAATACCCAAAATTAATAAATCTTATAATTCAAAATTCAAGATATTACAATATTCCCCCCTTAAAAGAAATTTGTCCTCGAATTTAGATAAAGATAGTAACTTATAATATCATTAAAATAACACCAGTTTGATTTCATTAAATACCAGTACATAATTACTTAAAAGTATTGAAATATTACATTTCAAAACAAATCAACTAGTCCCAAACAGATAAGGGTATTTCTCTCTCATTTCGGCTTCTACTTCCCATGTATAATCTTCGGTAGTGTGATTACGCCACATAACCTTAACCATAGGAATTTCCTTGGAACGAAACCTGCGAATCTGAAAATACAGGAACTTCCTCATAAGACAGATTTTCACAAATATGAATTTCTTGTGGCTGTAAAACATGGGAATGATCGGAAATATACTTCTTCAACATAGAAATGTGAAACACAAGGTGGACATGCAAAAGGTCCGATGGCAAGTCCAAACGATAAGCAATTGTTCCAACTCTTTCTAAGATCATATATGGGCCAATATACCTTGGTGTCAACTTCCCTTTCTTACCAAATCTCATTACTCCTCTCATAGGAGATACTTTTAAGAAAATAAAATCGCCTACATTAAAAGAAAGATCTTTACGCCTTGGATCCGCATAACTCTTTTGCCTGCTAAAGGCAGTCTTCAACCGTTCTCGGATTATAGGAACTTTCTTTGAAGTGATCTGAACCAAGTCAGGTCCTGCCAACTGTTTTTCTCCAACTTCCTCCCAGCAAATTGGAGATCTGCACTTTTTGCCATATAGAGCCTTATAAGGTGCCATTTCAATACTGGCATGATAACTGTTATTATAAGCAAACTCAATCAATGGCAAATGCCAATCCCAATGACCTCCAAAGTCAACTATGCACATTCGAAGCATATCCTCCAAGGTATGAATTGTTCTCTCAGACTGACCATCCGTCTGAGGGTGAAAAGTTGTGCTGAAATCTAACCTCGTACCCAAAGCATCTTGCAAAGATTTCCAGAATCTGGTAGTAAACTGGGGCCCTCTATCTAACACAATAGAGACTGGAACTCCATGCAAGCAAACTATATTTTCCACATACAACCTAACATACTTAGCCACGGAGTAATTGACCTTAACAGGAATAAAATGAGCCGATTTGGTTAATCGATCTACGATAACCCATATAGAGTCATACCCTACAATAGTCTTAGGCAACCCAGTCACAAAATCCATGGTAATCCTTTCCCATTTCCACTCAGGAATAGGAAGTGGTTGCAATAATCTAGAAGGTTTCTAATGTTCCAACTTTACTTACTGACAAGTTAGACATCTAGAAACAAATTCAGCAACATCCTTCTTTATGCCATTCCACCAATAAATACCCTTCAAATCACGGTACAACTTGGTGGAACTTGGGTGCATGTTGTACGCTGCGAGGTGTGCTTCTTCCAAAATCTCTTTTCTCAAATTATCTACATCAGGAACGCATAGACGAGAACCATGTCGAAGTACTCCATTATCATCAATCATGAAGTCTCGAGTACTGCCTTCCTGCACCTCATCCATAATTCTACATAATTTTGGGTCTCGTCTCTAAGCCACTTTAATTCTTTCCACTATAACTGAACGGATTTTAAAATGTACCAACAGTACTCCAGAACTGTGTACTTCCAACTGCAACCCTTCATCAAACAATTCCTGTAACTTTTTAACTATAGGTCTTTTCTCTACCACAATATGAGCTAAACTACCAGAGAACATTATACTTAATGCATCAGCTACAACATTTGCTTTACCATGATGGTAAAGAATGGTGCAATCATAATCTTTGAGAAGTTCCATCCATTTCCTTTGTCTCAAATTCAAGTCCCTCTGGTCAAAAATGTATTTCAGGCTCTTGTGATCTGTATAAATCTCACAAGTTTCACCGTACAAGTAATGCCTCCAAATCTTCAAAGCAAAAATTATTGCTACCATTTTCAAATCGTGGGTGGGGTAGTTATGCTCATGTTTCTTCAACTGGAGAGAGGCATAAGTAATTACTTTGCCATGCTGCATCAAAACACACCCCAGACCAATTCTCGAAGCATCACAGTAAACGGTATAACCGCCCATACCCGAAGGTAAAGTTAATACTGGAGCTGAGGTAAGACTATTTTTAAGCCTTTGGAAACTATCTTCACACGCTTCAGTCCATTGAAACTTAATATTCTTCTATGTTAACCGAGTCAAATGGGATGTTATCCTTGAAAAATCTTGGACAAAGCGGCGATAATAGCCTGCTAACCTAAAAAAAACTGTGAACCTCGGTGACTGTAGTAGGCCTTAACTAATTTGTGACAGCTTCCACCTTTTTGGGGTCCACCATAATACCATCTTTAGTAACGACATGTTCCATAAAGACTACACTGTCTAACCAAAATTCACACTTGGAAAATTTGGCATAAAGCTGATGATTCCTTAAAGCTTGCAAAACCATCCTTAGGTGTTGAGTATGTTCTTCAGGAGTCTTCGAGTATACCAGAATGTCATCGATAAACACAATGATAAACCGATATAGGAATGGTTTAAACACTCGGTTCATCAGATTCATAAATGCGGCAGGTGCATTAGTGAGTCCAAAAGACATCACAGGGAACTCATAATGTCCATACCGAGTTCTGAATGTTGTTTTAGGAATATCTTCTCTCCTAATCCCCAATTGATGATATCCAGAACAAAGATCAATTTTTGAGAAACATGTAGCACCCTGAAGCTGGTCAAATAAATCATCGATCGAGGAAGAGGATACTTATTCTTTATAGTCACCTTGTTCAATTGTCTGTAATCAATACAGAGACGCATCGATTCATCTTTATTTTTCACAAACAACACCGGAGCACCCCAGGGAGAAGTACTGGGTTGAATAAAACCCTTATCCAAAAGGTCTTGCAACTGCTCTCTGAGCTCCTTTAATTATGTAGGTGACATTCTATAAGGTGGCATAAATATAGGGTATGTTCCAGGTACTACATCAATACAGAATTCTATCTCCTTATCCGGAGGTAATCCTGGAAGTTCTTCAGGAAACACATCAGGAAATTCATTTACTATAGGCACATTTTCCACATTTTCAATGTCCTTGGAAACATCTCCGACAAGAGCTAAATAATCTTGACAGCCACGACGTAACATCTTTCTAGCACTGATAGCTGAAACAAAGTTATAGGGAGCAACACTTCTATCTCCCCTGAAAGAAAACTCTATATCACCAGGAATACGAAAAATAACTTCCTTATTGCAACAATCGAGGGTAGCATAATGGGTCGACAACCAGTCCATATCCAGAATTATATCAAAATCCATCACATTAAGCATAATTAAATCGGTAGGAATAATCCTTCCCCCAACTCAAACTGGACATGCAGAAAAAGTTGAGTCCACTAACAAGGAATCACTCATAGGAGTGGCAACTGATAATGGACACTCAAGACTAAACCATCATATCAACTTTTACTGCAAAACTGGGGGATATAAAAGAGTGCGTAACACCTGGGTCTAATAATACACGAACCTCTAAAGAACAAACAGAAAGAATACCTGCCACCACTGCATTCGAAGCCTAAACGTCCTGATGGGTGAGTGTGAAAACCCTACCATGATTTTGAGTCTGTCCTCTACCAGCAAATCCAGAACTCTGTCCCTTACCCTATCCTCTACCTCTGCCCCTAAAACCACGGCCCTACTGGCCACTAAATTGTCCCCTGGATTGAGAATGAGCGGAGGTGTGCATAGGCTGAGCTACACTAGCCATAGATCCCTGAGAAAAAGCTTTATGACCACCTGTTACAGGGTAATCTCTGGCAAAGTGACCTGGCTGGTCACATCCATAACATACACTCAATCTCTGCCAACACTGCCCCTGATGGGCTCTACCACATCTAGCACATACTGTGGTACCTGAACTTGAACCACTGTAACTGGATCCACCACTACTCATACTGTAGCCTATATTATGTCTAAATCCACCTTTACTCCTGCCTTTGTTCCAGTGTCTATAGGAACTCTGAGAATTAGTAGAGTAAGTCCCCACGGTGAAAGTGCCAGCAGTACCAACAAAGTTAGATGTGCCCTGACCCTCGCTTCGATTGGCCCTTCTGGCCTTCTTCTTTTCATTTACCGTAAACTCAATATCCCGAGCATCATCAACTATCTCACTGAAAGGATGACCCTAACGTCCACTAAGTAGAGATTGATAGTCATCTCCTAAGGCCCTAACATATCGAAATTTCTTAGCTTCATCATCAGGTACTGCTGTAGGTACAAACTTGCACAACCCTAAGAACTTATTGGTGAACTTTGCCACAAAGGTGTGATCATATTTCTTCAAACTCTCAAGCTCAATCATCTTTCTATGAACAAACCCAAGAGGAACAAACCAAGCCAAGAACTCCCATCTAAAGTCATCCCAAGTCATCTCCTGATATCTCCGCTGGATATAGTTTTTATACCATATATGAGTTGGTCCCTCTAGCCTACGGCTAGTGAAATAAATAGATCTAGTATCTGAACAACCCAACTCTAGACAAATCTCTCTAATGTTATCTAATAAGTCATATGTTTGTTCCTTATCACCAGAGAAAGTAGGGGGATTATGCTAAATAAATCTCTCTAAAGACACTATAGGGACTGCAAGTGCTACAGTTGCAGCAGGTGGAGTTGCTGGAGGGATGACTCTAGTCACATCAACCATAATCCTCTAAAATCCATCAAGTACGACATCCACCCCAGTAGTAACCTCATCACTAGCCTGCCTACATCTACCTCTGCGACTAGGGGCTGATGCTACTGGGCATGTGGAGCCCTCTTCCTCTAGATCAACATACTCTTCAGCAGAGCGCTCTAGCAGCTGCTCTTCTAGCTCTAGTACTCATTTTACTGAAAAGGGACATAATAGTTTATCAAATGAAGAATGATAGTCCATACATAACATAACATAACCACACCCATATATACTACTAAGTAACCATTAAGGTACTGCATAAGCTAGAAACAAGTGAAACATAGAAAGACGTGTTGAAATCATATGCTCCGCAATTACAGTTCCCTAGGAAAATAAACCAAAAGCTCTGATACCAACTTTGTCACAACCTGACTCTAAGGGCACGTGGCTGGCACTAGGGCACGGAAAAACTTAAAGCTTCCAGAATTCGTAGTCAACCTGACAATACAAGTCAACAGAGAATATATCAGGAAATCATAAATTAAGGGCTAAGGGCCCACATGCCAACAGAACCTGTACCCATATTATAATATGTCCATCCAATCTCATCTCACTATATCAACAGGTTCCTATTTAGCAGGATATCTTATCATACAAAATATAGACAACAGATATCAATATGCAATAATATTACAGATACAAGCTCGATCTACTGTAATTGTGAAATTCTATAATTATATATTATACACAATACATAAATATAAAATCCACTGTTGGAGGAGATGGCAGGGAAACTCAACAGCAGAAAGATAACTAGGCTTACCCTGCAACCTGAAAAAATAAATAGTGAGACAGGGGTGAGCATCTCAACTTAGTGAATGATACTAACCAATATACAAACCTGGTGCTCTAATTTTACATATGATATTAATGCTCATGCAACGTGCCAAACATACAAATAATCATATAATCAAACAGGGATAGGAATCGGTCCACAAGAATCACACTAAATCTCAAATCTGGGGAGTCGATCCCCCTATCCTGGATTTTTGAATCCAATTACTATATCTCAAAATCCAATACATAGGGTTCCAACTGTCCATGGCCTATGCCACGTAGCGCCAACCCAACTGCAGCAACGAGCGATGAGCAAGCTCCAAGCCGTCATACACCAATCACAACTCATCAAACATAATCATCATCATATCTTAATCACAATCCTAGATGAATCATTGTATCATCCCAATCCCATCCAGCATCCACAATTAATATGCAACTCATATAATTAATGAAGCATTCATATATGTATGTCAACATGCTCAATTAATATTCATAATGTATAATTATATACGTATATATATACGGTAAATGTAGATGCATGGAATACATGAAAATATATTAGAAAGTATCACTCACAACACAGGTGCAGAAAATCAGACTCGATCAATAACTGGGACCTAGGGCCACAGAAGATGATCTTGGACGATCTAGAAAAATAAAGCATGAACAATTTATCAGAACAAGGATTATGAGAATCGATATACAGACACATTCTATGACCATGGAGAAATCTACCAAAATCTGACAGAATTTCTCCCAAAGTATACCTAATCCCCTTGAAACTCATACAACAGACTTAACGTCGAAATATTGAATATCTCAACTGGGCTCCTATATAGCAATTCTCAAAATTAAATTCCAATAATATATATATTATTCCCTTAATAATTCTTAAATAATTTAACCACAATTAATTATATAAATTCATAATAATTCCCTTATGCCGAAATAAACAATTTTAATATTAAATTAAATATCAGGGATTAATTCCGGACTGTCGGGTGCACTCACCGGAGAGTCGCCGAAAAATTCACCGGAAAACATCAACGGTGTCAGATAGCGGCGAAAGTGGTGTCAATGGATTCGTATCGAAACATAGATGCCGAAAATATACACCACTCTCCCTCACTCGCCTGAAATCGCGTCGGCAGGTCTGTAATTTCACCAGATTCCGGCCAAATTCAAACATTCACTATAATTAGCAGATGAGGCACCAAATCGAAACTTAAGAAAAGAGAAAACCAATGGTACCAGAATCGGCGAGAACGGAGATCGGAATCGGTCGAAAAAGCCTTCGAAAGTCCACTGACTAGCGACCGTTCAAGCGGCGCGTCCGGCATCGTGCAGCAGGGGACGACGACCGAGCTAGTACCGTTGGAAGTGTTAGAGGCCGAGCTTCCTCCTTGGTCGGCGCGTATCGAACGGCGGCGAACGACGGCTTCTTCTCCTCTCTCTCTCTCTCTCTCTCTTTCTGCTTCTTTCCCTGTCTCTTTTCCCATTTCTTCAATTAAACATATAATAATAATAATAATAATAATAATGATAATAATAATAATAATAATACTTAAAATTTCTGAAAAAAAATTTAAAAAAAATCTCCATATTTAATTAAATAGTTAAATAATTATATTTTAATAAAATAAAATATCCAAAATTAATAAATCTTATAATTCAAAATTCAAGGTATTACAAAATTAGTGACAACTTTTTTGTGATTTGGGAGACTCGAATATGAGACATCTCACTTTTCACATTCTTAAATGAAATAAGAAAACCAATCAGACCACACTTAATTGACAAAATTGAATAAGATATATATATATATATAT
>CATKHJ010060201.1:0-34932 GCA_949750685.1 Vernicia montana
CAAATATATATTCTTTAATTACTAATGCAATTATGCAAATATTATGGACAATAGTGCCACGAGTTAAAATTTAAATGTTGATTTTTGTAAATGTTTGCTATTTGACTATTCGAAATTCTATTTACACTTATAAAACTTATATAATAATAATGAAAAAATTCATAAATTTTTTTATGAGAAATGTACGTGATTATAATTTATTTATGTTTCTTTTTAATATATATATATATATATATATATATATATATATATATATATATATATATATATATTAATTTTGTAGTTTTAATTTTTGATATTATGATGGTTTATAAAATATTATGAGATATATTTTTGAATTTTAAAATTTTTATTTTGTTGTTTTGCCTACTTAAAAAAAATAGTAGCAAACATAATTTCATTACATATTTTTCTTTTTTTAATTTGCTTTTAATAATAAGTTTTCCTTATAAAATATATATATTTTTTAATAATTTAATATCAATAGATTAATAATTTATTGTGTTATAGAATATATTATAAAATATAACTTTGAAATTTTATTTTATTTTTATTTTTACTTACTTAAAAAAATAGTAGCAAATATAATTTTATTTTATTTTTTTAATTTACTTTTAACAATGAGTTTTTCTTGAAAAAAAATATTTTTTAATAATTTATTATTGATTGACTATAAATCTATAATATTATTGAATATGTAAATACTTTTTATGTTATTTTTTTTTTATATATTAGTAATAATATATATAATTTATTGTAATATAAAATATTTATAAATTGAAAAAAAAAACACGTATTTGTAAAACCAGTATATATAAAATTACGAAAACGTCCCACTTTCCAACCAAATGATCCACAAACGCAACTTCAAACAACTATCTTAATTAAATAAAAATAATATAAACAAATTAATTAATTAAATCAAATATCAAAGAAAGAGACTACAAAGAAACGGGCAAAGATTGAAAAAAAACAAAAAAACTTCTTTAGCAAAAGAGAAGAAGAAGAATAAGCTAAATCTGGTTGGTGATCTTCTTCTTGGAGAATTCAAACCCCAAAAATTTAAACTCTCTCTGATAATTTGGTTCAATCAGGTACTTTCTTTTATTCTTCTTGTTGTTGTGATTTGATCTATCTAGGGTTTCTCATTTACAAAGCTTAATTTGCTTAGTTGACTACAATATCAAGTATTTAGAGTTGAATTCAGCAACTTTATGTTGATTTTATTTTTATTTTTTTTACTATACCATCTTTCTAGTGATTGGCCAACTTAGTATATGTTACCTATGAATAATCTACTGAGGTTGGGTTTTGGGAGCTCAGCTCAGACCTATCTTCAATTTCTTTAGGTTTTTCTTTTTTCTTGAAAGGGAGTGATTAAAGAAGGAACAAGTACGAGTTGTTAAAAAGATTTTTTTTTTTTTGAACAAAAGTCAAGATGAGGGTTGTTGGTAGTGAAACATGAGAACCAACAAATTTCCTTGTTCCTTGTAGGTGAATGTATGAAGATACCAAAGAATTGAATTGTTTCATGCAGATTTAAGAGGTCAATTAGAGAGCTGATTTTAAATATACATAAGTACCGATCAATGGATTGAAATGGTATACTCAGTAAACGTTAGTCTAACACGGGTGAGTGAGGCAAAGATGAGTTTTACTGCTGAAAATGAGAGGACAAATATCACTGTTAAATTATGAATAAGCTTTTCCTTTCAAATACCAGAATTTAGAGGAGAAAAATGCAAAAGCAATCACCAATGTGAGATCCTGGAAATGCAGTTAAGATCATTTAGAGCTTAGAGCTGAAACTTACAGCCTCTTGATTATGAACCCAGGACTTATACCATCACACAAGACAATTATCATTACCTGAGATTAGGGGAAGAATTTGATTTATAACATTCATCTTCCAGTCAGGAAGTATTAATTTCTATTGCTAGACTTGGATAGATAATCAGTAATCACTTCCTTTTCTCTTCTTTGCTAAGTCATATTTAAAGGACATTAGGAGAGATCATTGACATGATAAACTTTGCTGGGTAATTATGTATGAAGTGTTTCTTTACTGATGTTTCATCATGGCAAAAGTATTCCCTTGTCCCTTGCATTTTTCACTGAAGGTTTGAGTTTTAGCTTTAATCTCCTATCCAAATTTAAATTTTAAGTTTTCTGATAAAATAAAGGTTGGTTATGTACAGGGCATTTCTAGCTGAAAGTATCAATTCCATAGAATTTCACAAGTCTTATCATGGTTGTCCAAGAGGTTTTTCTTTGTTTTCACTGTATTGAGGATCATTAATGTGAGAGATTATTTGGCATTGCAGATAGCAAGTTTGTTGTGAAAAGGTACAGTTCATGTTCTTAATCCTATGATTTATTTTCCCTTTATTGTGAACATGGTTATATGAGCAATTTTATCTGTATGTGATGTTTTCTTCCTAAAAAGCCTGATGGAAGTGATGACGGAGGGCATGAGTGTCTAAGATTCAATGGAAATATAGCTTTAGATAGAGTTGACTGATGAAGAAAGAAAATTCTATATTTGTAGCAGTGTGTTGGGCGGTGTTTTTGTTTTGTTATGTATTTGACATTAACTATAGTCTACTCTACTCTTTATTAATACTGAATTCATGTATGACATGCATTCTAATTTTAGAGTTTTTTGGTGATACGAGAACTATGTTTTGTATAATCTTAGCTTTTGTCATTGTTACCTTATGGTCTAATCATCTTAATTGTTGCTTCTCTTGGTTAGTTTTGATTTGCTTTTTTTGCTTTTCCTTCTTTGGTGCAATAGTTATCTCCCTTTCATGTTTTCTGTTATTTATATTTTAGTTGGAAACAGAAAGTTGGATAGGCTATTATTGTTGGATTTGTTGATGGCTTTATATCAACATTTAAAGATAATCAATAAACAAACCTCCTTATTCCTAACCCTTGAGGATTACTTAAGATTCTTTAATTTCTTCATGAACTTTAAATGAGCCCAACCCTCCACATCTCATTTCAGGAACCTTTTCTTATCTCTTTCATCATCTTCACTGATTTTCGGCTTTGTATAATAATGTCCATGTTTCCCAATTTTTTAATTCATGGTAACAATATTCTTTCTTGGAATTTCATTTCCTTAGAAATCTCAATGATGGGGAGATGACATAATCATCTTTGTTGCTTATTTTGTTGGATTCTGTTCAATTGCCCTCTAGTGGAGATAGATGGATTATCCATCAAGGATTTGGTCTTTGGATTCCTTCCTTTTGGAAAATTCTCTTGTAAATCCTTCTATTCTCACTTTATTTGCTCTTCTAAAAACTAATCATTTCAGTTTTCCAACAAAAATTTGGAAAGCTAAAGTGCTGCTCAAGCTAAGAGCTTTTGTTTAGTCTGGAGTTTTCCAAAAGGTGAATGCTAATGATCTTCTGCAGAAAAGAAGGCCTAATAATGCTTTATCTCCTAATTGGTGTGTTATGTGTTATAAACACTGTAAGACTCATTGTCACTGTTTTCTACACTGTGAGGTGGCTTGGACAATCTGGAATTGCGGTTTTAGCATTTTTTGAGGAATTGTAAGTGTGTCCTGAATCTTTAGAGACTTTTATTGGCTTAAAACCGAGAGGTTTTGGTGCGGGAAATATGCCAAAATTCTTTGGAATTGTGCCTGTTTTGCTATTATATGGAGTTTTTGGATGGAGAGAAATGCTTGTATCTTCAAAAGTCAGAGTCCTTTAGTTTGTTATGGGATAAGATGGTGCTTTTGGGTTCTATATGGGTTTATGCTTATTGAGCTTTGAGAGGGGTCTCTTTGAATGTTATCCAACTTGATTGGGGTGCAGTACTTTTTTTAGCTTGTGTATATGTTCTTTTTGTTAATTGTCTTTTGAGTTATGTGGGAGGATTCCTTGTCCTCCATTGTATACACATTTTTTTTTTCCCCATAAAATGTTCTCTTAATATATTAAAAAAAGCCTCAATACACAGAAGTAAAATAGAATAGTGCCCAAGGAAAAAATCAAGAAGTGAAAGTAAGAAAGTGAGAACATTATCTATGATCTAAGAGCTTTTCAGAAAGATTTAAAGATATTGACCTTAGGTGAAGTAGACCCCCAGTGTAATAAACTTGTTAAAATTTTCTAGTCTTTCTTTATTTCATCAAGAACGTTACAATCCATAGGCTCCTCAATGAGAAGCTGCCATCTTCTAAAATACTATGTTAGAATTTCTGCCCTTCACCTCCTTCCAACTAAACACATCTAACACATTTTTTCCATAATGCACTGCATGTCTAAAAGAGACAGTACCATCCAACATAGCTGGTATTGTTAAATTGTAAAGTTCATGGGTTGTTTTCGTAAAATAAAAACTATTTTTAAGTAAATGGTAGAGAGGAGTAAAAGTATAAGAAAATTTGATGGAATTTTCCTTTCCAGTTTTATCTTGAAATAGAAAACATCGATGCCCTTTTAATAATCTAGGATTGCTTAGGAAGATGGTCAACAAGAAATTATTGATGATTTTAATAGTATTGGTGCCTCCTTGATCAGTTCGTATGATTGGATATCAACCTTAAATGTCATGAATAATAAGAAGGAAAAGAATTCATCAGGAGTTATCGTTGTATCAGGGTCCGGTCTGTTAATCTGGACTCTAAGTGTTCAAAGTATAGTGGTAATGGCAACAGTTTGGAGTGCTAACTTTAAATTACCTTGAGATCCTTAGTGTCTATAAAGTAACTATATAAATGTGTGTTTTCAAATGCATATATAAGCATGAATCTATGCCTTGCGTCTGTTCAGTGTTTAGATCTAAAGAAGCTAAGCCTAAGGATACTGCTAGTTTATTGCTATTTCTTTTCCTTTATTGGTGCAGTTTTTGATTTTTACAGTGATGCAGGTGTGATGGAAATATCATTGTTAAAAGCACTTCTCAATAACATCTCCTCTTTTTTACGTTTATCATCCATTGACAACTTAAGCTCAGACCTGGTTCAGAAGTATTACCAGAAGGCAGAGGAGATATTGAAGCTATTGAAGCCAATACTTGATGCCATTGTTGATTCTGAAATAGCTTCTGATGAAGTTCTTAATAAGTCATGTGATGACTTGAATCAATCTGTTGATGAATTGAGGGAGCTCTTTGAAAACTGTCAATCTTTGTCAAGTAAAGTTTACTTTGTAAGTTCCAATCCATCTTTTTGTGATTTTAGATTTATCTTACTTATAGATTCTGAGGGAATCACCAAAGCTGATCTTGATTATGATAATGCATACTTGACTAATATGATAATGCCTTAGTTAATGTGAGAATTATTAATATACTTCTTTTTGTTAGAGTTAGCATCTTTTCATATTGTCCTTAAAAAGGGACAATCTAATCTTTTGATACTTCAAATTGTGTTTTATGTAAAGAGAGACTGCTATTTGTGCTATGGCCTACTTTCATCATAGTTGTCAAATCAAGAAACGAAATATTCATTTTGTGAACTGAGAATCTGATGGAATTGCAAGATTCAGTACAAATCCTCAAAATCAATTAAAAACTATATATCTCTTTATTAAAACAAACAAAATACATCTACATATGATATATTTTGACAACTTTGGAGTAATCATGTTCAGGTGGAAATGTGCTTGCCTGTAAAGCAATGGTCTGAGTCCCACCATGATGAGTGTTTCTAAAACATAATTTTAAGTATAAATTAAATAAACAATGAAATGTGTATCTCATATATGTATTTGATTTTAAAAAAAATCCAATATTTATATTTCATATTATGTGACCATATGCAAAGGAGATTGAACATCTATACTCTTCGCTTATCTACATATGCCTGATAACTAGTGTCATTTTGTTTTGTTGACTGTTTGTTTAGATGTGTTTTTTTTTTTTTTGGGTGAAATTGGATCTTAGTTCAAATTACTAAGGGGAGCACTAAGGGGTCTTTTCATGATAAGATTAAGTTAAGTTTTGAATTTAAACCTATTGGGTCCTGCAAACTGAACGAGAAAATAATCAGGTGAATTTATTGATCCATATCTATTTGCTCAATTAACTGTTGATTTGGCTATAAATATGAATTGTTAGAGTAGGAAAATGAGTTGCATCATACAATTCTAATTGAAAATTGTACATTTCTGAGAACTATGATTTTCTCTCCCTCCCAACTATCTCTTCATAGATATTCTGAAAGAACTGTTCTGCAATTACTTATGGTTTGTTCCATATGTTTTTCTAGATTTTTCGCTTTCAAAATATTGTCTGTAGAGAACATAAAATGCTGGGATTAGGGAGAAAGTTTGGTTATAAATTATCTATGGAAGTGGCAGTTATATTACCAACTTAATTTAGTAATGTTGGTGAAAAATTATCTATGATAATATTGGTGGCTTAAAGTTGGAGGTGGTGGGTAATGGTGATGGCTATTTTGTAGTGATGGAGAAGGCATGATAAACTAACGATGTAACAGTGGGAGATGTGGTGTTAGTATGGAGATTGATTAAGCAGGATATGGATATTGGAGAGAGGTATGGGGTGGGAGAAGGGACAAATAAACACCTATCAGCGTGATTTACATATTGTTTTATGGTATTGGGAATTATTGTGGGAATTTTTTTTTTGTCTGGGGGGAAGTTTTGTACAAGTAAAAAGATTAACATGAGCTACATTTGATATTGAAGACCCAATCACAAAACTCACCTCAGCTATACTCTTATTGCTTTGACTGGTGGGTATATAAACCATGAGATGCAATTTTAGCTAATGAAAAGGACTGCTGTAAATTCACTAAGAAAGTTACTGCAACAGATTGTGTTCAATTGATCTGTTTATCAGGCAGTTTATTTATGCCCTTCGATGATAATTTCATCTATCACTGATTTCTTTTTAGCTGAAGCACAACAATTGCAAATGCTGGTACATGTTTTTAAAGGAGTAACAAGGACGAGAAAAACTTTAACAGTGAATTGGTGGAGCTACTAGTATCATAGAATAATCATGAGATGACTTCTTAAAACTCTGTTCTGCTTGTTTTAGGCTAAAAGTCAAATTTACTGTGGTTGAGATCATATTTGACCTCATTGACTACTCAAAGCTTGGATACCAGCATCATTATCTTTTTTGTCATGGTTGTTATCTCCAAATTGAATGAAGGCATTTAATTTATCATGATCTGTAGGAGTTGAAGTAAATGCAAAACTTCTTTCGGTTGTCATATTATCATAGTTGTCTTTCTACTTAACATTTTCATCAACTCTAGCTTAGGTGTTTGAGATATTTGGTATGTGCTCTCTTTACTGATTTGAAGCTTAAATTTCTATTTGCTAAGTTAACCTCCATTATTCACATCTTTCACTTCAACTGCTAGTGGGAGATCTTTCTTGATTTGATGTTACCCTATACCTATGTTCATTACCCTTAAAGAGGCTAAACTATTTCTTTTACATCATCTTTAATTATCATATCCAGGCATTACCACTTAATGGAAAAACTTTTTGCTGCCTTGCACTGATTAAGTTATCCAGGCAAAAGTTCCCCTTTTTTGTTATGCAGTTGCAGTCACTATATTTTATTTTTTGTTCAATTTTAGAGCTCCTTGTTTCCTGCTTTAGGATTGTTTGGCTAAGGGCATCTCCAACCCACGCCATAATTGGCGTGGGTTGGCCAATATGGCGCTGGGAATTGCTCCAACCCAGCGCCATTTGCCACTGCAAATTGGTTGTTAACAACAGTACCACGCCAAATTTGGCGCGGTACTGTTGCAACACCATTTTTTTTTTAATTTAATTAAATATTTAATTTTTGTAATATTATTAAATAATAAAATATATTTTTATTGGATAAATATGTAAAAAAAAAATAGATTTAAGCATAATTTGTGAAATAAAATAGTATGGAAGTAATAAAAAATAATATAAAATGAGAGATAAAAGGGAATATATACAAAATGTTTTTTTTTGGTGTTAGAAATGAAGTTGATGGTTGGAGATGAATTTACTGTAGTTACATCATTTTGATGTAAACGTTACTGCATTTTGGTGTAATGGCAGCAGTTTTTGCCTGGCATGGATTATTCCTTGATGGATGAAAAATCTAATAGTCTTCTTAGCTTGATTTATAATGATCAGAGCAACTTGTTGAAAATGGGCTAAAAAAGGGAACAATAGAATAATGTTGAATGAATGTAATCTTTCTAAAGGATGAGGAATTTTAACCTTTTTTCCCTGTTTGGCCTAGGTTCTGCAAATTGAATCATTAATATCAAAGATTCGGACTTTGGGCCTGGATATTTTTCAGCTTTTAAAGTCTTCCCATCAACATCTCCCTGATGAATTAAGTTCATCATCTCTTGAGGTAATCATCCCTTAAAAACTTGTACAAAATTTTTGCTGCAATTTTATAGAGAGGAGGCAAAACCTCAAATTTGTCTGGTGGATTAGTTAAGCAAGTGCCATGACAGATTGTTGAATCATCAAAGATCATGTGTTTGGATATGAAGCCGAATTAATTTTTCTATAATGTATTACAATTGACATGATTGATTGCAGTACTGCGCACAGAAAATGAAGCAGATGGGTTATGAACAAACATCATCTGTTGTTAGAGAAGCTATAAGAGACCAAGCGGAGAATGCTGGACCCAGCTCAGAGATCCTAGTGAAAATTGCAGAGAGCCTAGGCTTGAGGTCCAATCAGGAGATTCTGATTGAAGCAGTGGCCCTTGAGAAGTTGAAGGAGAATGCTGAACAAGCTGAAAAAACCAGGGAAGCTGAGTTATTTGATCAAATGATTTCTCTTGTGACTCGCATGCATGAACGCCTTGTCCTGATAAAACAGTCTCAGACCAGTAGTCCAGTTCCAATACCTGCTGATTTTTGCTGTCCTCTCTCTCTGGAGTTGATGACTGATCCAGTGATTGTGGCATCAGGGCAAACCTATGAGCGAGCATACATCAAAAATTGGATTGGACTTGGGCTCACCGTGTGTCCCAAGACAAGGCAGCCTCTGGCTCACACCAATCTGATACCTAATTACACTGTAAAGGCACTCATTGCAAATTGGTGCGAGTCAAACAATGTGAAGCTGCCTGATCCTGTGAAGTCTGTGAGCTTCAATCAGCCATCACCACTTCTTGTACATGCAGACTCTGGCATACCCAGGGATTTGCATGTCTTTCCTCATTCCAGGGGCAACCAGCCAATGTCACCAGAGTCAACTCGGTCCACAGGTTCTCCTGGCAGGAATTGGATATCTTCCAGTGCAATTCATCGAGAGGGAGCTTCTCCGCTTCATCCTCGTTCTACCTCTGAGGGTTCCTTGTCAGGTATTGTAGGAAATGAACAGGGCTTGGACATGATGAGAATATCACTAACAGATTCTGAGGATAGGTCTGCTAATTTGGAAGAAAGGAGCATTGATTCAGTTGTCCGCAGCTCTGCATCACCATCTAGAAAAGAAGTTTCTAACGCTAACGAGCCAATAAATCAGAGCCACAGTAGAAATGCCTCAGCCTCCAGTACAATTGCTAATGCAAATTTTTCTCAAGGAGCACAAGGAGATGCTAACGAGTCTTCAGAGGTGTCAAACCATCTTACACCCTATAGTAGTGATACTTCTGGGGAGGTAAAAGCAGAGCCACAGGCTTCCACTGCCTTGAACACCCCTCACAGAGAACATGAGTTCCCACCCCGTTTGGTTGAGGCACGGTCTCGAAGCCAAACCATTTGGCGCCGGCCATCAGATAGGCTTGTTCCAAGGATAGTTTCTTCTTCGGCTATTGAAACAAGAGCTGATCTTTCCGGTGTAGAAACCCAGGTTAGGAAGCTGGTTGAGGACTTGAAGAGTGATTCAATTGATACTCAAAGAGACGCAACAGCTGAACTCAGGCTCCTTGCCAAGCACCACATGGATAATAGGATAGTTATAGCAAATTGTGGGGCCATTAATGTGTTGGTTGACTTGCTTCGATCAACTGACTCAAAGATTCAGGAAAATTCTGTCACAGCACTTCTTAATTTATCAATTAATGATAACAACAAAACAGCTATTGCTAATGCAGATTCTATTGAACCTCTGATTTATGTCCTAGAGACAGGAAGTCCAGAGGCTAAGGAGAACTCAGCTGCCACTCTCTTTAGTCTGTCGGTGATTGAGGATAACAAGGTCAAGATAGGACGGTCTGGGGCTATTGGACCCCTGGTTGATTTATTAGGGAATGGAACTCCCAGAGGAAAGAAGGATGCAGCCACAGCATTGTTTAATTTGTCAATATTTCATGAAAACAAGGCCCGGATTGTGCAGGCTGGTGCTGTTAAGCACCTTGTCGAGTTAATGGACCCAGCAGCAGGAATGGTTGACAAGGCAGTAGCTGTTTTGGCTAACCTTGCAACAATTCAGGAGGGAAGGACTGCAATTGGTCAGGAGGGTGGAATCCCTGTTCTGGTTGAGGTTGTTGAGTTGGGTTCTGCAAGAGGGAAGGAAAATGCA
The DNA here is from genome assembly GCA_949750685.1 of Vernicia montana. Lineage (NCBI taxonomy): Eukaryota > Viridiplantae > Streptophyta > Magnoliopsida > Malpighiales > Euphorbiaceae > Vernicia > Vernicia montana. The sequence continues at coordinate 10,479 of CATKHJ010060201.1, forward strand.
GCTGCTGCTCTTTTGCAACTTTGCACAAACAGCAGTAGGTTTTGCAACATGGTTCTCCAAGAAGGTGCTGTACCACCATTAGTGGCATTATCGCAGTCTGGCACCCCAAGGGCTAAAGAAAAGGTATACTGTCAGGCTTGTTTTTCCATATTTAGGGTGTTTTTTTTCTTATCCCCTTGAAGAGGTGATTAATGAGTTTTTTGTTGCTTGCAGGCTCAGGCACTACTTCAGTACTTCAGAAACCAACGTGGTAATGCTAGGGGCTGACTTGTTTACAGACCAACCTGTCAGTGCCGTCCAAGGTTTTGATTCGAGTTCTATACATAGTGTGTGTACATTTGATGTTGCAAATAATTCATATTAATATTTTTTCTGCTTGTATTTTACATGATTTGTAGAGAAAAATTGATTTATAGAGGACACGATTGAGTCCTCTTATGAAAACCCTTTTACATGTGAATGTGGGAAGAAAATATATCCGTGAGATTACTCTTTTCAGAGAGCTTGAGAAAGGCGAGAATTTGAGTGCTGTCATGCCTCATTTATGTCTCGTTCCTATGCATATTTTTGTTCTCGGAATTTTTTCAGAGATATTCAGACCATTTCTTGTTGAAGCTAGCTTCAAATGGGGAGGCAGTTTGTATCAAATTTCAATCCAGTTTTCTTAACCCATTAGTGATGGCTTTTCGTCCAGTTATACTAGTCTTGCAGCCAAACATATCTGGAATTGCAATCATAGAAGTTGAAACTGCAAACTGGAACAGTGATGCTGATAGAGAGTGGTACGCTTTTTCATTCTCATCCTCCTTCCATATGAAGGTCGAGTCCACAATTTCTGAAAACGCTTGTATCAGTTTTATTCATGGTTTACTTTCTACCCGTTTTGTTGGAATATTTTTCTAAATTCTGTCGATGATTGAACGGTTTTATTGATGTGTTTTGCAGTGATTTGGTCTCCTCTCAATAATTTAAGTTTTTAGGATCTGTATATGGAAATAAGGGTACAAGGGAGCAAAACAGAGCTTCGAGTGTAGTGTATAGTTTGTGTAAAAATTGCTCATATTCTCATTCTCATTGTCAAATGCTTTTGATCAAGCAAGCAACAGAAGGTATCACTGTTGTTTTTTGTTTTTTTTTTTAAATTTTAAAAGAATAAATATTAAAAAATATTTTTAAAAAAATTATTATTTTTTATTTCTTTCATATTTATTTAGAAATATTTTAAAAACAGAAAATTAAAAATAACAAATTTTAATTTTTAAAATTTTATTTTTATTTTTAAAAAATAAAAAATAAAAAGCAAAAAGTGATACCAAACAAATCATAAATTTTTAAAAGAGTTACGTAATACGTGGAAATTTTGTTTTTTTGAAATAACTTTTAAACTCACTTTTTATTATATAAATAAATTGTTAACCATAATCTGCTAAGGTGCGTACACTCCATTTTCTTTTGTCAATAAAACAAAAATAATCTTGGTGTCTTGTATTTTTAATAGCACATCCAAAACTTTTGAGGGAAATATTATTTTTATTTTCTGATTTTAAATTAAAATGAAAATTAAAAATTTTAAAACCTATCATTTTAAATACTTGTAGAAAATGTAATTTTATAATACTATTTAGTCATTTTAAAATTTTTATGATTAAATTTGTGAGAAATTCATTTTAAAAATAAGCTCTAATAACCTCCCATTAGTATTAGTGAGGACAACAATACGAAATAATTTTTCAAGTAGATCAGTTTTGAAATATTATTTACAGGGTTGGTAAACTCTGTGTCAGAGCAGAAATTATTAGCACACTGATTAAGTTCCTCCCTGAAGCTAACAGCTTCCTACAAGCCAAGAATCAGATTTGATATTGAATACTGTTACACCATAAGAAATCATGGATTCCTTTCTTATAGTGACAAGAAGCCATTTCCTCTTCTTCCTACCTTTCTCCTTATTTTACATTTTAACTCTTTTAACATTTAGTGTTCTAATCTGCAAAATGGGAATGTTTATGAGTCTCATGAGAGAAGGTATGTATTGTCTCTTTTCCTTTTCCTTTCTAAATCTACTTTTTATTTTTATTTTTTTTTTCCGATTCGGTTTGAGGTATTCTCGAGTCAATTTGTGCGTCTATTAATATTAAATATTCTCCAGATAAATTTAAGAGTATAATCTCAACAACCCGTTCATACGTTCAGAAATTATCTGCTTAGTGTGACCCGAAAATCGAACATGGTCAATAACTTTCTAAGTCCACTCTCTTAACACTATGGGGAGACTTATTTATTATTTCAACGTTCTATTTTTTTTTTTTTTGAATGATGTTCTAATTATTTTTATTGCCATTAGGTTTTCCTTCAACACATGCCACAAGTTTTGTTATGGGAACACTTTACAAGCAATTCTTGGAGAAAGATATTGGTAGCTTTGAGCAATTCCACCGCGCTATTCTTGATATCTTTGAGTATGAGATTCCAGATATTTGATTAGATTACAGATTTTTCAATCAACCTGAAGCTGGCAAAATTGATATGACAAATGCTTTTCTTTTTCTGTCATTAACAAGAATTTCTTGGAAGGAACTTTCCTGTTCAAGTATAAATTTAATATAAACTTTAATTCACTCACTAACCAAAATCAATCTATCTAAATTTATGCAAAATAGACTAAAATTATATCATTTGTATTATTTTTCTTTTTCTCTATTTATCTAAATATTGTCCTATGAAACAGAACATTCATTTCAGAATTGCCTGTTGAATATTATAATATACCTTCCAGGAAGGAACTTGAGGTTAGTTAACATTGCCATTTTACATTCTCATTAATACTTCCTGTATTATATATCTGCAATGATATAAATTTTTATATTATATAGGGACATTTTAATGATTGGAAAAGATCTTCAGAGTCGCAAAAAAAGGAATTGTTTGTTGGGCTTATGAAGAAGAGTATAAATCTCAGTAAACTTGTTGATTCTACTTTAATCACTGGGATAGTAACAGCAGCCATGGCAGCTAAAAGAGCAGGAACCCATTTCAAGATAATTAAGGACACACCAAATGTCATCTTTGTGCCCTCTGTCACAATACTTTCACTTGTCTCTGTGAAACTCACAAGATGGATTTTCCTACCAAGTTTAGTATCTTGATGACCTTACACATACAAAGCAACATCTCTATGAAATTATTATTCTATTAAACCAAACATAGCCTCAATGTTTTATGTTTGGTAATATATATAGTAAATGTTTCGCATTACTGTTTGAACTCCTGAAAGGAAAAACATTATTTTTTGAAATGTTGATTATAGGTTAATAAAATTTATTTTTAAAGTGAAATTTTCTTGTTTAATTGTAATTTTTTTTAAAACAGTTAAACAATACTTTCAAATTATTTTTTCTAATATCTAAAATGGCTTTTTTTGAAAAAATAAATTTAATCTTCATATCAAACAGACTCGTAAATATGTACAAAAAAATAATATCTTACATGCTTTTTATTTTTTTGGTCTCTTAAACCTCTAAAGTTCAATTTTCTTTATATGATATAACCCAAATTACACAGATGCTGTCGCAACTGACATCCCTGAAGAGGCTAATCAGGAAGAAGAACTCCCTTCAGAAGAGCAAACTCTCCAAGGAAAAGATAAAATATTAAAGAATGTTACTAGGAAAGATGTACCTAGCCTGCAGCATTGCTCTCAATGGCAGCAAGTAATGTCTCCAACTTCTAATCTCAGACTGTGTTACCATTTTAACATATAAATTTACCATTTCCAATACTTCAATTGAGGTGGAAGAAGGTGTATACCAATCCATAAAAGATCAAACACAAGAAAAGCTTGGTAGGCAAGGCAGTTTAAGAAGGCCAAGTAGAAAAACTATTTCCAGGTCTACCTCAGCTCGCTCATCACCATCATTAATCATCAATTCCAAGAGCAAACCCTCTTCAGAACAATCACAAATGGTGAGCAAACCCTCTTCAGAACAATCACGAATGGTTATCCAACCTGTGAACATGTCTATCTTTGAAGTATGAACACTTCAGTTTTGGTCGAGTAGTCGTCTATATACTAATTTTGTTAAAATAATTATATTATCAACACTAAATTGTTTCTATTTGCAGGCTGTGGTGGATGAAATGCTGTGTCTTTTTGCCAAGTTCGAAACTGAACTTACTCCATCTACTCAAGAAATTCAAGTAGCATTGCAAAATGTGATTGATGCCCTAAAAACAGGGCCCTGCATTCTCCAAGATCCTGAACAAGTCAAGAAACTCAAGAGAGCATTGCACCTTGTCTCCAATTACAGGTCTGAAGATAGTTTAGCTGCTGGTCAAATGGCTGTCATAACCAACTTTGAGCAGGAAATTGATAAGCTTGAAGCAAAGTTCAGAAATGCTGCAGATGTTGCTACCAGAGATTCACATCTCCAAGCTAACAAAGAACAAGCTGAGAAAGACTTTCAGGAAGCTTATCGCCTGCTTAAGGAATTAAAGGCCAAAGATGACCAATTTAAGGATCAAATTGGGAAATTGAAGTCTGAAATGGAAAGCCTTAAAACAGTTGAGAAAGAAAACTTAAGGAAGATAAATGATTGTTTTGAGTGTGGTAAGTTTCACAAAGATTTGGCTGCAAAGTGTGAAATGGAGCTTAGAAGCTTAGGGCAGGCCAAAGAAAAGGCAAAGAAAGATAAGGCTGATGTGGAAGCTGCTTTCAAGAACTACAAACAACAACTGAGTTGAATTTCCATTTTTCTGATTTGTAATCTTTATTTTGGCAATGGAGCATTCATGTCATTTTTTTCTCAATAATAAGCAATTGCAATGAGTTATGTAGTGGAAGAACCAAACTAAAGCCCTGTTTTAATTTAAATTCTGTGAAATTCATTTGGAAATTCATGTTTTTATGTTTAATATAAATATATATATATATATATATATATATATATATTTTATTTCATTCTCTGAATATTTAATTTTATGAAATTCAATATAATTAAACTAATTTTATTATTTATAAATAATAATTATATATTTCAAATTCATTTATACTCATTAAACAAAGAGTAGTGGGAATGAAAACCTGAACTAGTGATCTTTTGAGTATTATGTTTTGCTAATAAATGATACTTTAGACTTGGTTCATTATTTTATTTCACCTATTTTCAAAAGAAAATTCTTACTTACAACCTATACACCAAACCGATAGATGATTGACACATATTCAAATTCATTCAAATTCAATCAATGCTTCTTCCTCTCCATTACACAAAATTAGACTTTCTCAAAAGGTGGCTGAGATTCTTAAATTTCAATTTAGCCTTATCCATATACAAATTATAAATCTAAATCTCAAACTTTAAATTTTATTATCAGTTAATGATTGAATTACTCTAAATCTAGCTAAGAATTTCTCAACCTCATGATAGACTTTAATTCTCAAATTAAATTCAGAACAAGACAACTCATACTAATTATCTCTTAATTAAGGTCATGCAATGGATCAGTATTATAAAGATCATAATTAGTGCAAGATTGGGCAGTACAAAGCAATTTAATTTAGATTTTGTAATTGACAAGGAAAAAATGAATGGAAAATAATAAGATAAGATTTTTATTTCCCATTTCCTCTTTTCTTTAATTAATTAAATTTTTTAACTTTATTTTTATTTTTAATTTCAAAAAGAATCCCAGGCAGAAAGTTTGATTAATGGACTTTAGCTCCAATGTGAAGCTAACAACTTAATTATTATACCAAGTTAGGAATCACATTTTCATACAGAAAAAATTATTAGATTAGATCAATGATTGAGGATTCCTTTCTTGCATATACCAAACAACCCAAAAATAAAAATTCCACTCTAATATTATTTATTTTCATCTGTCTCCAGTTCTCTTCTGTTATATATAATCATTTTGCAATTGAATCTACTTCAATTAATTTTTCAAATTAAAAAAAAAATTAAAAAAAATGGGGATGTCCATGAGTTTCATGGGAAAAGGTTTGTGATCTTCTCCTAGTTGATTTTCATTATTATTATTTTCTTCTTTCCCCATCCATTATAATCATATATTAATAGCCTTTTTAATTATTTTCATTTGCTTAATTAACATTATAATTATAATAATAATAATAATTTAAAATAACAATTTGTTGTTTAATTATAGGGTTGCCTTTAAGTTCAACTCAGATGGTAGGTTTTGTTATGGGAACACTCTACAAGCAATTTGTGGAGAAAGATATTAACAACTTTGAGGAATTTCACATTGCTATCCTTGATATCTTCAAGTAAGATTCATAAAATTTATTAACAGCTTGATATTAATTTAAATATTCTTAATATATATTATTATAAATATTTCATTAAACTTTAAACACTTTAGTTTTAAGTTTAACCAATAAAATTTTGTTTTAAGAGTTTTAAATTTTAATTACATTTTATTAATTAGTTCTTGAACTGTTATATATATATTAATATTATAAAAAATTTTAATCCCTCAAAATCTTATATCTTTCATTTACATTAGTATAATTTATAAGCAATTAATTAGAATTAGAATTAGAATTTTAGCAATTTACCTTTATTTCAAAAAAAAAAAAAAAAAAAAAAAAGAAATACCCTATTTAATTAAATTTGAATATAATTGTTCTCAACTCTCAACTCTTTAATTATGTATATATAGCACATTCAATTCAGCATTGCCTGGTAAACATTATGATGTACCCTCAAGGAAGGAAGTAGAGGTCAGTAAAAACATTTCCCTTTTCAATATTTTTCTTATTAATTAATTTCCATTATATAAATAGTTAAATACATATATAATTATTAATCTTTGGAATAATATGTAAAACAGGTATGTTTTGCTGATTGGAAAGATTGTTCAGAGACAAGAAGAAAAGAAGTCTTTATCAATTTCATGAAGAAGTGTGTAAATCTTAGTAGGTTAGATGACTCAGCCATGGTCACCGGAGTAGTAACACCGCCAGCAGCCATGGCGGCCAAGAAAGCGGCAGAGAATGTGCCCCAATTAAAGATGATAAAGTTTGTCCCAGATGTTGTCTTTGTGCCTACGGCAACTGTATTGGCACTTATCTCTGTTAAGCTCACAAGAAGGATGTTCCTTGGAACTTTAGCATCTACATAATTAATTAATTAATTTTAAATTATTTGTACAAATTCATTAAACTATTTATATGATGTAATGCCTCTCCATTATTATCTTTGTTTCATGGACTTTTTTCTTTATCTTTTTTAGTTTAAAAGTTTGCTTTTTTTTTTTTTTTTGTTAAATGTATAAATATTATAAAATCTTAGAAATTGCAATAAATTTTCTTTTATATGCACACACATAGTAGGAATGGCAGCCGAACAGAAATTTTTCATTTTCTGGAATCTATTTGAATGGAGGCCAGAAATTTTCACATTTTATACTGTGTTTTATTTTTTTTTTTTTGTGTAATATATTAGTATTTTATTTGTAATTTGATATAATTAAAATTAACAAAAAAAAAAAAAATGTTATACTTCTTTTAGAGAAACATGTTATATTGAATAAAGAGAAAAAGAATTAAATCAAACGTGTAATAAAAATATCCATGGAAATATATAGATGGAGATGAAGGAAGTTCTCTACAATTATAGACACAAAGACAAAAACGGAAAATAATTCTTACCGTTCTCATTTCATTGCAATTCCTACTTGAGAGAGGTGAATTAAAGTGAGAAAAAAAAATTTTGATTTTCGCTTGATATGACATTAATTTTACGATGAAATAATACATTGACGTGATACAACACGATACGACATCAAAATACACAAATCTCTTTACATATATTCATTCATTTTCCTTTATTAAAAACATAAAAGTGATAAAGAGTGAGGCAAGTGATAGAGAGTGTAAATGAACCAAACTGTTTGTAAATAGTTTGGTGTTCGATTTGATAAAAACTTGTTCGCGTTCGATTCGTTTTATAAACGAGTCAAGTTTAAACTTTACTTTAAAGCTCGATGAATAAATGAACCGAATTTGAGTAAAGTTAAGCTCGACTCAATTAGACTTGTGAACAGTTCGATTATAAGCTCGTGAATAGGCTCGCGAACAGCTCGATTAATAGACTCGTAAACAGTTTGATTATTATTATTATTATTATTAATTTAATAATTTTGACACTTCAAAAAATATAATTTAATACTCCTATAAACTTTTTGATAATTTAATTTGACTAAAATATATATTCTCCTAATTAATATAATCCAATATTTCCTTATTAGATAATCTAATATTCTAATTTTTAAAAATATTTTTTTATTAATTAATATTTTTATAATACATGTGATATTTAATTTTATGATTAAATTTTTTTTTCACTAATTGGATGATTTTACTTTTATATTAGTTTTAAGTATTTTTGTTATAGTAATGTTATTAGAAATAAATATTTAAAAAGTTTAGTATTTTGATAAATTATAAATAAATTTTAAAACGAGTCGAATTCGAGTTCGAATTTAGCTCAATTATAATTTATTAACGAGTCAAACTCGAGCGAGCCGAGTTTGAACAACTCGATTCAAAACTCGAGCTCGAAAAAAAAATATCGAATCAAATTTGAACAAGTTAAAATTCAATTCAACTCGGTACGATTACACCTCTAACAAGCGATGATAATAAAAAGACCAAAAAAAAAAAATTTGTGGACAGGAAAAGAAAAGAACAGAACAGAGATTTATAGTTAAAATGTTTTATAGGCACGACAAGTCCAAGAATAATGTTGTCTGCTTACTGTCACTTGTCAGTGATAATTATATGTGCACATTTTACCTCCATTGCTATTTCACGTGAGCCCAAGATATACTAATCAAGTTCAAGATTATTGAAGAGGAATAATATTGCAATAACAGCTTTATATATATATATATATAACTGCAAAAAGAAAAAATTACGAGATTGGTGTCTAAATTTTTTAAAATCTATTATATTAGTGTTTGAATAATTTTTTTTTATTTAACGAGTTTCTTGATTTTTAAAAATAATATCATATAAATATTTTTAGTCATTTTCCGATCGTTAGAGTGTTGATTTATAATTTTAAAATCTCTAAAGTTGGAGAAATGATAAAAAGAAAAATTTTAAATTATTGAATATCAAAATAAGATTTTAAATGGAGTTGGAGAGTTGCAAATTAAAAAAGATGAGAGTTGCAAATTAATACTTCAATAACTGAAAAACGATTAAAAACACTTACATAAAATTATTTTTAAAAATTAAAAAATTAATCCGAAAAAAATAGTTCAGATACTAAAATAATATATTTTAAAAAATTCATACATTTGTAGTGTAGTTTTTTCAAATAAAAGCAAAATGGTGTGTACTGTGTACATGTCAAATTGTTAATTCTCCAATAACAGTCTCTCCGTCTAAAAATATTAGAAAAAAAAATATTTATAAATTTGCATATATACTGTTTGATATAAATAAATTTCATAAAATTTTTTATCATTCATGTTTAATATAAATAAAAATATTCATTTCATTTTCATAAGTTCAATTTTATTGAATTCAATATAATTAGTTTTTTTATAAATTTATAAATAAATTTTTATATTTCAAGTTGATTTGTAATAAATAAAATGATGATTAACAATAATTGAATGTTTCTTTCTTTGAGATTAGTAATTTGGAAACTTGTTAAACATAATTTGCTGTAGCTTTTTTAATTAGAGAATATACTGGTTGAGAATGACTAATGGTTTGTTTTGGGCTCACCCATTGATACAATAACACGCATTTTTTCTCTTACATTCTTATAAAGAGATTGCTTTTACGTCTCAAATCCGTGACCTATAGAATGTATGTTTAAAAGAAACTCAACCACGTAAAATTTTTATTATTTTTGTTATGAATTATTTATTAATTTTTATTTTTATTATGTGTATGCGTATGAAAATATCTAAGAAAATTTCTCAACAAGTGGTAATAAAATTTTTGATTCTTATTTTGGGGTAGAGAGAAATTTTATTGAGACTAAAGTGGGATTACTGTCCAGAGCAGTATCATATTTTGAGAAAAAAATATATACTGCGAAGAACAGAAAAATATAAAGAATTTTTTAGTGTTATCCGTTTCAAAAACAGGTGTAAGATCAAAATTTAAGTGAATAGTAATAACATAAAAAAAAAATTACATGTTACTGTTACTGTAACAGGAAATAATAATAATGTACAGTAGCAACAAACTGTAACAAGGTATGGCACTGTTCATACAGTTACTATTGCAATATACAGTTACTGTAGCAGTATAAATTTTTTTTTGTCATTCTGTGAATAGTATCGGAAACTATTTACCGGATCCCGCAGTAGGAATTTTAAAAAGGAGAGTATGAAAAAACTCATACTTAGGGGAGACTAACAGAGAGTTACAGTCATAGTGAAGCTCTCCATGTTATAATGAGTGGGAGATTTGTTAGGTAGGTGTGGGACCTTCCAACATGGAAGGCTCACAACCTAATAACAACAATAATTTCTTGTTGAAAATAAAAATAAAAAAGAGGAGCGGATAGTCAAATATGTAAGCACCGTCAGTGCTCTCTTCCTTCCTCTTTAAAAACACAAGATCACAACAAAATTGAGAGGGTTTTGTGTGGGTGTGAGAAAAGAAGCAGATGCTTCTAAATATTTAAGAGAAGATTTTGATAATTTTTATCCGTCCAAAAATTATTCTATATTTCTTTAATTTTTGTTCACTGTGAGAAAATGTGTACTGAATATTGGGTGTTATGTGAAAGAAAGTTTACAATTTTCTCTGTCCAAAAATTGTATTGTGTAACTATAAGAATTATAGTGAATTATCTCTTGTGAATCATAGATGTAAATTTCTTGAAAAACCGAATCACGTAAAATTTTTATTATTTTTGGTGTGAATTATTTATCAATTTCTACTTTCACTATGTATATGCAGGTGGAAATATCTCAAAAAAATTTCCAACAAGATCATCAAAAGAACAATATCAATTGTGTCAAGACTCAATCTTGTCGTATGAAACTTTTTGGGTACATTTAGTAAATCGTAATGCAATATAATATAATGTAATTAAATACATTTTAGGTGTAAATATTATACTAAAAATACATTTAATTACATTACATTGTATTATAATTTATCAAACGAATGATCATGAGATTGTCCAAATCTTTCTACATCTGCCTGTGTAGGAATTGGCAACACATAGCGAAAAAGATCTGGGGAAGCAAATGTTGAAACCCTAAAACTTGATAGGTTTTAGATCTGATAAGTTTTCTTTACTTGTTCATATTAGATTTCAATTATATTTATAATCTTCCTCTAATAGTTTGTACTGTTTTAGCAGTATGATGTATAATATCACAAATAAAAAAAAATAATTTTACTATAATTTCCCTCACATTTTAGGTGTTCTTATTTATTATTTTTTTTTCTTCTCCAACTTTAATATATTCAACCTTTTATACTAGTGGAGGATTTGCTTATTTGCAATGTGCATGTCTAAAAACAGTCATTTAGCTTCCTTTCAATTCTGATATCACATTTTTGAATTTTATCAACCATAATAACAAATACATTTTAAAATGGAAAGGAGTTCTACCAACTTAAAATACAAGTCTACTGTCAACTATATAGGTCATATCTAGCCACCAACATCTGCTTATAGTTAATCAAACACTATAAAAGGTAGAACTAAAATTTATTAATATATTAACTATAATTAAGATGTTGAGTGCAAATAATTATTTGGTAATGTCAATAATCAATAAGAAAAAGATTAATCAATGACTCACTCAATTTTTTAATTTTTTTAATAAGAAAAAACATACATTATTTTTTTAAAAATTTGGAAATTTTTTAAAAAGAAACGTGACATGTAATATATAATATACAAGATAGATAATATTCGATCATTGAACTATTAATTTAATTTATTACAAAAAAAAATGAATTACAGCGAATTAATTAATCCATTAATTCTAGTTCTTGAAACAAAACTTATTGCTCATCTTTTTAAAGCAAGAAAACTCTTACAAGTACACACAACTGATTGATTTATTCCAGTAGGAAAAAATGAAGGTTCAGTTGAAGACTTCAAGGGCATTTGGAGGTGCCCTTGGAATTCTTCTTGTCTCTGTAGCAAGGGCATTCTGATTTGTTTCCATAGGTTCCTGAAGGTACACATTGGCATTCTTGGCAGCAAATCGCACAATACTTCAGGCACCTGTCCTTATATCCTGCATTGGCACACCTTGCCCCACACTTCAAATCACAAGTACCTTACAATATCACCAAAAGAAAAAAAAAAAATCAATATACTAAATATTTATATATTAGAAAATGAGTTGATAAAACAAGGAAAAATCATTTTTGTGATTTTTTTTTACTTTTCTTATTGTAGTAAACCTTTTTTTTTTTTTTTTTTTTAAATTAAGACACTTCATAATAAAAATGCAAAAACCAAAAGCTGTAACAAACGAGGCCTAAATTATCTTACTTGGAGGCGCAGCAGTGGTGGGTGGGGGTGGTCCAGCCATATAATAAGGTGGAGGTGCAGCCATGGTTAACTGAAGGAAAGAGGAGCTAAGAGCCAGTGAAAGAATCAGGAAAATTGAAAGAAAGAGCTTCATTTTACTTAGATTTTGATTGATAGTACACTGTAAAGAACAGTACTAATTAAGTGATTAGAACTTAGGAGAAGGAGGTGATGGGCTTGAGAGAGTTTAGAGGAGTATTTATAGTGGAAATTTGAAGCAATTAAGAAGATATTTTATAATAAAAGTAAAATGAACAGCTTCATCACAGACTGTAATTAACTAGGTACTTGATGGGGTTGGCATCATGAATTTTTGTCTTGATTAGCTTATTTTCTAACCAAGTTTATGCTTTGGAGAAGTCTGCAAGCACCTTCCTAAGTATCCTAGGTATGGAGATAATGATATTTATTTTTCGGGTGGGGGAGGGGTTAAGTTCTCATAACCTGAAAACGTCATTAATATTATTATTAACTATTTCAATATTACTGAATCAAAGTTCAATATTACAAAATCAAAGCCCATAGTTTAGGATGGAGCTTTGTTTGAATTGCACAAATGCTCTTTAGGTTTTTACCAAACTGAACAAGTGATAAATATAAGGTTGAGTTGACTTGATCTTCAGTGATATTGTCATTTGGGTCAAATAATTTGCATTTACAAGTTGTTTGATCCTAATTAATGCTTGTATTGCTATTAAATTATGATTAACAGCCATTTGGGTAGAAAGAGTGCAAGCTGTAGTGGCTTCTCCAATGTAGCCCATTTGCATTTGTTTATTGTTTTCATTGCTTTTTCTTTCTGGCAATTTAGAAAAATAATTTCAAACCTCAGTCAGTACATAGAGAACAAAGGTATGAAAACTCACAAAGGGATAGAAAGAGAATCTTAGTTAGTACACAATTACAGGCTGTGCCATTCCCCAACTTGCACTTATTTAAGATTATTTTCCTGTGTGAGAGAAAGCTCGTCAATTCTAGGAAATTGGATTCAACTTTCCTTTCAGACCTCAATCAAAATGTCTAGCCTCTTTTAACTACTCCATTGGATTATTTTTCCAGTGGCAAATTTGATATTGGTATTGTCACCTAAGGAAAGTAAAGAAAACTTTTCTTGAGATGATCATGATATGAAAATCTCTTATGTGAATGACATTGAGAATTGGAGCTTTCTTTTCAAAATTTCATGCAAGTGAAATCTTCAGATGTGAAGCTCACAAAGACCTAAGACCTGTCCAGGACCAGACTAACCGCCCAAGCCCGAAGACCCACCTGAAAAATGGGAGGGTTTGGACAAAATAAAAATAAGACATGTTCGAGTTTGGACAAAGAAAGAAGCTTATTTTTTGAACGGGCCAAGCTTTGATTTTATTGTTAAAAGCCTAGCCCGGCCCAAATTATTATATAATATAATATTTATATTTATTATTTCTAAATATTAAATTTAGATATAATAAAATTAAATATTTCAATATATAATTAATAATTCCAAATAGAATATAATTTAACATTACATTAGTATATATATAGATTATTTTTAGTATAATCTATAATTTGTTGTAAATCGGCTTATTAGCTCAGTATATTAAAGACAATAAGGAGAGATATAAAGTAATAAAGTAAAGAGAGAGAGAGAAAATATGTAGAGAGTAAAAGGGGCTCCAAATTCTTATTATTATATTAACTCTAGCTTTCCTTATATAGAGGAATAGCTAGGGTTTAGTGTATATAATATTACTGAAATAACCCTATACTATAATCTCTCTAAAATATATACTCAAGGATGTTTAAGTAATATCCACATATAATAATTATCTATAACATAATTATTGTTTTTATTTTTATTTGAGATTAAATTTGAGCGAACTTTTACGAACCGTGACCATATACATAAACTGTGCGGGCCACACGCTTTGTTATCAACCAATCTAGACCCAGCCTGAATCCGGCCCAGCCCATGGACACGGTCACAATAGTGTTACTGGTTTCATATTTTCAATAGAAAGAATTTTTATATTCAAGCATGGAACAACATAAATACATTGTACAATCATTGGTGATAAAAAAAAAAAAACATAAATACATTGTACAAGTAATTCTGAAAATGCAGACCTTCGGATGCTCAAGCTGCCGAGAGGTATGGCCGTGAGGAAACGATAAGTTACAAGGAAGTACAGCTTTGCGAACAGTTAGAACTTAGAACCGAGGCCCTGACTTGTTCTGTAATTCTTCCCAAGAACTGGCCAAACAAAACAACATAACAATTTTGATCTACACATTTGTATATACAACCATATACTTATATATAATATGATAAAAAAGAACAATAAAAAGATACCAATGTCAACCTCCCAGACCAGAGGAAGAACGGATATGTTGCCCATAAGAATGTTCTTTGGTGGAGTGACTGGAAGAAAGTAAATTGACCTGCACAAGGCCCTCTTTGGTTACAGCTGATACAGATGACCTTTAACACAGCCAATGACACAAGGAAAGCAAACAAAAAGTGGTCAAGCAGTTACCTTGACGATCTCACATTTCGAGCTTGGACGCCTGGAGGCAGCTAGGACACTCATGTGAAATAGCTGCTTTCAAGAACACATGCGATAAGTGCCAATATAATTGGAATATTAAAGAAGCATAAAAATTTTATCTTGCAAATAAGTTTCACTTTACTGTTTTTACTTACAAAGAAAACTAGGATAAACATGAAAATAAAGGAACATGATTTCTGACTCACAGTAGTTTATAAAGAAAATATAAGTTACATGTTATTTTGTCTGTTGCATAAAAACTTACCCTACAAGGATCACTCCTTAAGGACTGCACAAACAGAGAATTTCCTGTCTCACTATCCTGCAAAAGAATAATCATTAGACCTCTTCAAACTTCTGTGACAGACAAAATATGCACAGCAGTAGTGGATACAACATACAAGTAAATGCCCCAAAAGTGAAATTAACCAATGGCATACCTCCAAATAAACATCCCTAAGTCGCCTTCCAGTTTGAGCACAGCATATGCGAACAACATGCTCATCACAGCTACCACTAATGATGTAGTCCCTTCCATTCATGTAGTAGGAGCGAGTATAATTATGAGAACTTCCTGTTGAAGCTATCTCAAAATTCATGTGAAGCCGACCATCTGCTGCCAAAAGTTGTTTGACCTGACACCAGTTAAAAGTTGGCTATCATCTTGAACTCAATGAAAGAAGAAATACCTTCATTATTGCCTTATAAAGGTGGCAAACCTACATCCTAACCTAAAAACCAGGAATTTTGCATGTACTTTCAGATGGGTCAAATAACAGTGTGGAGTTGAGAAATCATAGTCTTTTTATACCTTTTAAGATTAAGGAGTCTATATTCAACTTGCAAAAATTATTAGAGGTTTTTTTATCAGTTATTTTTATCCTTGCCAGCTGAACATATATAATGCATATGAAATTACCTCATTGTCAACAGCTGAAACAAGCAGATATTTGTCATCAGGAGAAAAGCAAACCATCACATTTCCTCTTGAACTTGAAGCTGTATAGCAGGGCCTCTCTGGTTTTTGTCTCAAATCCCAGAGCTTGACATCACGATCAAATGACGAAGTAGCAAATAGGAAGGGAGAACAGTGAGCAAATTTAGCAACATTAATGGGTTCTCGATGCATATTAGTAAACAATTGTATACGTCTTCTACTGCTAATGTCATATAGAGCAACATCCTTTGAGTACCCACTGGCAAGAAACTGATCATCTGAGGAATTGACATGAACAGAAGTCAATGGCTCAAAATCATCAAAACTGACGACTCCTGTAGTGTAATTTATCTCTGCAACTTTTGGTGGCATATGATTGATGTCAAACAACCTCAAGGAACCATTATCAGAACCAGCTAGGAGCTGTTCAACACATAAAATCTTTCAGCAATAGTTGAATTCATAAGAATTGAAATAAAGCAATAAAAGTAGATAATCTTGTCATTGACATAACATTTGCAAATTACTTCTAGAAACAAGACCTAGGGATGAATTACCATCCCGTTTATCCCATCCTAGAATCTTAGGTGCAAGCATCCAACTGGCTGATTCCCCACTTCCAAGGAACACATGTGAACTTATTTCAAGGTGTAAATTACTGTGAAAAATATACAAGATATTATTGCTATTGGACATATCACCTTGGCATTTCAAATTCAATCTTTGATTTAGTCATTGAGTCAGATCAACCACAAATCCAATGCCGATCTCAATTTATGGTAAACCACATTTATGTTATGACACTAAACATGAGTTCCTTGTCAAACAGATAAGAAAAAGATGAAGTCCCAAGTTCATAACACAGTTATTAAAAGCATAAAATGCTTTATTTGTAATAGCATACCTTTGATGGATGCATCTTGAGCCAACAGAGACCCAAAATACTGTTCATTGCTCCGCTGGAAGGAACATAACCAACAGTCTTCCCATTTTCATGATTAATGACGACTACTTCACCATCCAGAGTTCCAAATACCATAAGACTAGAATCAGATGGATGATATTCAAACTGCCTAGGACGAAGACGCTTACTTCCTTCTTTATGCATATGGCTAAAGTTGGACAAAGAATGTAAGAGGGGCCATGCAGCAGACCCCAGTTTGGCAGCACTAAGAGACCGTGGAAAGAAACATTGACTCTTCCCATAAGGATATTGCTGCTTTGTCTTTGGGAAATTTGGGCAGGCACCACTTGCTCCCATCTCACGCATCTGCAGAATACTAGTGACACTTTCTTGCTGCCGGTTGTAGGGTAAGAACTCATAGTATTTTGACGATATGATCCTTGCCATTTTCTTGTCCACATATCCTATGGGCAAGTTATCTAAAACCTTCAAATGAGGCAAGGAACCAATTATGTATTCCCTATAATGTTTCTCAAAGCATATGGGAGATGGGTGGTGTGAACTATAATCCTTCAACTTGGTAGAGTTATTCTTCAAATTCCATGTGCACCCACTTGTGAGGAACTCATCTTTGTCTTCAATCTATCATTCGCCAAAAAGAAACCTGTTAGACAGACTAAAAAAATCCATCATCAAACATCAATATTTCAAACTTTTCCCCTCCTAAGCTTTTAATATGGTTACCTCATTATGCAATTTCACTGGTGCATTCAAATTAGGAAGGACACTAGATGATAGATTCAGCGAACCTATTCTCTGAAGGCAGCTTGAAATTTTAGCTTCAGAAGGAACCGAAAACTTATCAGTTCCTCTATCAACCTCACTAATTGGAAATGCATTTGTGGGAGAAAGCATGTCGCCACATGACCTATCAGTATGAGAAGCTTGAATAGGAGAATCAGCCGCATTAACAGGCAGTGGTTCAATGAATGAACCAGTATCAAATTTAGCTGAACCAAGTCTCTCATATGCAGTATTTCCTTTCTTACCAAATGATGCAGGACATGGCCCAGTGTCCTCACAACACAAGCAATTTTGGAACCGTAGTTCCAGCAAACAAGGAAGTTTCAATAAGGCAGCAGTGGTTGTCCAGAGATCAACCACTCTAGTCTCACACATTGAAAGACGCCTCAGATTTGGCATGCAAGAAAAGCAGTCCCTATGCAAACTAGTGATTGAAGTACAAAAATCCAAATTTAAGGTGTGTAATCGCATAAAGCTTCCAGCCATGTTGAGTTTTTGGATTTGAGTAGACCTCAAGTTCAAAATCTCACAAGATAAGCCACGGTGACATAGATCCCTGTAAAGATCCCACAAGAAAGATGTTAAAATCTTATTTAGATAGAGAATACCTCACTACTCTAAATTTCATCCTTTTCAAGCATAGTTAATCGGTCACTACTGATATAGCATTTCCATCACAAGAGATGATGCCCCATATGCCCTTCAACAAATAACACTAACAAGAAACCCAAAAACATATTGTGGTACACCATGCTGACCCTGAAAAATGCTGAAGCAGGTCCTTCACTATTGCACTTAGATTTAATGCTCCTATGGAAAATAAGTCATTCATGGATGCAGAAAGCATACATTAACCTTTCAAATTCTAATAATATGATGGCAGTAGATCTTTTCTTTAGAAAAAACTTCTAAAGTTATTAGAACTTCTTGCAACACCATTATTTTTTCCTCTCCTTGATTTTTTTTTTTTTTTCCTTTCATTTTGAAGGAATTCAGGGTGGGAAACTTGAAGACAGCAGAAATCTATCGACTAAACGAAAATAACTGGAAGACAATGCATTATGATTATGGCTAACAAATGGCAAACATTATTTAGAAGAAGATATACACACAACAACACAGAGGAAAGTGCTAATACCAACCGTAAAAAGTCCTCTCCCATTGACATGTCCTGAAGATCAACCACTCGAAGTTTTAGGTTAATTGCTCGCAGCAAGGAAGTAACATATTCTTCCTTCAAATTGCAATGCGATTCATTATGTATGTCAACTGCATCAATATCAGAGGAGTCTATTGCCAGGAATACATCAACCAGAGGAGAAACATCATCATCCTTAAGT
Source organism: Vernicia montana (assembly GCA_949750685.1). Classification (NCBI taxonomy): domain Eukaryota; kingdom Viridiplantae; phylum Streptophyta; class Magnoliopsida; order Malpighiales; family Euphorbiaceae; genus Vernicia; species Vernicia montana. Next base: position 29,549 of record CATKHJ010060201.1, read on the forward strand.
TGATTTAGTAAAACCACAATGCTACACTTCTCCTGAAAGAACTTCTGCATTGTGGCCTAAATAATAAAAGAAGAAAAGTTATGATTGCAGCAAAACAGTTCCTTCAATGCTAAACCGTGCAAGTTTGTAAAATACTGTAGGATCGAACTACAAGATAGTGAAGTCAAGCTGTTTTACTATGCCAATCAAGTAAGAAAAAAATTAAAAAGGAAAACAAAATGATGCTCAATAATCCTGTTTCAGAGGTGGGATAAAATCAACTCCAGAATAATCCTGTTCAAACAGACAATAGTGCAACACTTCTAAAAAGATGGTTTAAGACCCTTATTAATGCAAGACAAGAAGTGACATTCACATGCTTAGCCAGGCTGAGTGGCTGTAAGTGCATATACAAGTAGGGAAAAGACCCAAGTTCAATTCCCCCTTCCTAATGCTCAATAAATAAACAACAATAAAAGTGGGCAGCCTGAGATAACAGTAGTAAACATCACAATCCCACAAACTAAAGCAGCCTCAATGGTTAAAGTCAGATGGGGGGGAGGGAATATCCTAATCAAAGAAACTTTTTTCCAACTTGAACATTTATATAGTGATGAAGAACAAGAAGAAACCAAGGGTGGAAGTTTAATTTAAGCGACCTTAGAGAAACATGATAGTACGGTAGAGTTGGGTGGCACTTCATGCCTTCTGCAAGAATCAAGATACCTAGCACCAAAAAGAACAAAATACAGGAGTCAGCAGAGAAAATGTAAGAATTTGGAGAGTTAAACTTAACCACTAACATCAAGGAAATCAAGCCTTTGAATGTACTTCCAATTATCAACCAATTTCCACACGAAAAATTCTACAAACACAAAAGTATTCGACGCTTGCATAGTACTAGCTAATGGATTTAATTTTGCCAGATATCAAGAAAGGCAACACAAGGAGACTCATATATAAGCAACCAAGTTCATAATTTTGCAAAGCAAAGTCTAATTGGGCAGTAAAAAGAAAAACAAAAAAAGTTTTTTGAAATTTCACAATTTTTTTTTTTGGGTCTGAAATTGTACATGAATTTAATCATTACTAATGAATACTCAATCAATGCAAGTACCTGAAAATGATAAATTAGTTTAGTTGATGCTGCTTTGAACTTCCTACTAGTTATCGTTATCAAAGAAAAATAAGAGATAAAAGGGAAGATTATCTTTATGTTATGTTATTAAGCTTTGAAATCAGAAAAGCAAAAGAAGTTTTTGCCTTGTGGGTATCAAAGGAACTCTATTTTTGCTGAATTTGAGTCGTTTCCCCAAATGAAAAAAACTGCAAAAATTGCCAACACTTTCTCTAAAAACGTGCTACCATTTTTTATTTCTTTGCCTCCATTTGGGCAAAATTCCATACTAAACACCATCATTGGTTGACCTTCCAAAAAAAAACCACCAATACTAAAATTTTCTCAACAACTAAACCAAACCCACCAATTCTGGTGCAAAAAAAAAAACCCCATCAATTCTTTTAACACTTAGTTCCATATTTCAGCACAAAAACAACAAAAAACAAAGAAAAGAAGAAGAACCCATAAGAGAAAAGTTAAAGAAAAACAGAGTAATTAATGAGAAATACCGAGCTTCTAAGCTGGAGATATCCATGCAAATGGAAGGAAGTAGTGGCTCTGCTCTGATGCTTCTTGTTTTTTTTATTTTTTTTCACATTAATGGCAGAAAGAAAATTAAAGTCAATGGATCTGAGACTTGAGAAAGTTGCTTAATTGAGGAGAGTGATAAATAAGCGAAGTGTCTTCTCAGTATCAAAAGCACATGTGGAATGGATAAGCACACCTGTTGTGTTCGTCTGCTCTAAATTCTAATGTTGTTCGTACAAGATTTCAAGAAAATAAAGTGAAGTTTCAACCAAAATATTTAGGAGCGAGCAAAACTCAACCAACTGGTTTGATGCGGTTGTATTTGATTTGAAATTTTAAAAATCGAATTAAATTTTAATTCAATTTAATTTTTATTCAAAAAATTTCGATTAAAATCAAATCGACCAAACTTTATATATATATATATATATATATATATATATATATATATAATTTACTTGAATTTTATCTCAAAAATTATAAAAAAAAATAGCCCAAACTGAATCGAACCGAACTAAATTTTTTTATTAGATTTTTACTCTAAATTCGGTTCTATTTGATTTAATAAAAATACAATTTTAGTTATTTCAATTAAACCGAACTGACAGTTTGCACACTACTAAAAATATTATTATGAAAAAATTACCTTATAGCCTAATTTTTCTAGTCCATATGCATTTGAGTCACGCAATTGTACTATATATAAATAATTTCTTAAATTGTTAATTTTCTAATTACTAAATTATTAATTAATTATTAAAAAATTATATTTTTTTTTATAACAAGTAAATATCAACCAATTAAACACATGAATAAATAATATATACTTCAATAATTGTGAAATTTTGTAATATTAAGAAAATGCATCTAGACTTAGGTAGGGTGTAAAATCATTTTATTATTAATTATATTATTTGTCACTCTCATTGCTTGTCACAGTCTTCCCAAATAAATGCCCAACTACTCAACACATGGAAAAAATATATATCTATATATAAAATATTTGCTTCTCATTTTGTACGTATGAAAACTAAAAATGAATTAAAATTAAATTTTATTATTTAAATTGTTGCAATTAGAATATTGAATAATTGAAATTTTAATTATATAATTTCCCTCAACTTTTTTTTTTTTTTTTGGATAAAAATACAAGCATCAATTATTATTATTATTATTATTTGTGAATTGAACATCTTGTTTATAAAATTTTGTAGTGAGGACTAACCGACTAAATTTTTTTTTAATAAAGTTAAAAAAAAAATCATTTGTTTAATGTTGAAGCTTTAACATTTTTTTTTAGGAAAAAGAAAATATTACATTAAATGAAAAGATAGTACGAGGTAAATTTGCAATATATTACATAATTACATAAATTTGTATTAGATTTTAAATCAAATCAGATTATTGAAATTAAAAAAAATAGATTGAGTTGATAGAGCATTTGGTTGAGTCAATTGGTGATAAACACGTTTTATTCGATGATAAATTATCATTGTTCGACTATTTGATTTTTTTACGAGTCTAATCTGAATTATCCAATCACTAATTATACTTGAAAAATTTGTATAACTTCTTATAACATTAATCAAATAACAAAATATCATATACTATCGATAAAACACCAAAATCACTATAGAAATACTACACATTAATCTCAAAATCAATCAAAAAAAATAGATTTGAGATTAAGAGGGCAAAAACTACTTAAAAAATAGTAGATCTGAAGATTATTCAAGAAAAAATACATAAAAAAAAATACCAAATATCAAGATTTGAGGAAAAAACAACCAAAATAAACTAAAAATAAATAGATTTTGACAAATCAAAACTAAAAAAAAAATAAGGACAGAAACCCAAATTCACTTAAAAAAAAATTAGTAGATCTAAACTTTTATCGGAAGAAATTAAAAAAAAAAAGAATAAAAGAGGAGGCCAATTTCTAATTAAAATGGCCATAAATGACTTTTAAGCAGTATATCACAACGAGAGAATGAGATTTAAAAAAAAATTATTATTATTATTATTATTATTATTATTTTTAACGAGAGAATTACGGTGATATGTATGTTGAAGCTTTAAAATTATATCCTCTCAAAAATCATTTTCTAAACGAATTACATATTTAATTTTTTTAAACGAAATATGTTTTCCCAGCTAAATTTAGTCAATTGTCTTTATCCATTTCAAAGGATTATTAGGAGTACAAGAGATTGTTGTTTTTTTTTTTTTTTTTTTTGCCGAAAGAGATTGTTGTTTATTAGTTGAAGGTTTTGATTGGGGATAGAAATGATTAGTGCTTTAGTGGTACAATAATGGCAGTTGACATTGACATCACCAATAATTGAAGCTTGAGATTTTAACCCTAATTATTCTATTAATTACAGTTCAAAAAAAAAATTCTATTAATTATATTTAATTTAAATAATATTTACATGTAGATGATTAATTAATTTTATTTTTGTCAATGATAATTAAATTATAATTCTTAAAATAAGCTCAACTTATCATTAAAGTAAGAGACTAGTTAAATAGAGTTATTAAATTTAACTATTAAATTCATAAATTCATGGTTATCTAAATCGATTTAATCGGAAATTAAAGGTCACGTCAATTTGATTCTGACTTTATATCTGGCTATAGTGAAAATTAGGAAAAACACGGCAGCCCGACCAGGTAATTGGTGACCCGATCGGCTTAAACCGATTTTTTCAAATGATTTTTTATTTTGCTTTTTTTTTAATTGGATTAAAAAAATTATATCAAACATTACAATTCAATATGAATAAAAAATAAACTTGTAAATCAAACATGCAATCTCTCAATACTTTAATTTTAATTTGACCGCTTGATAAATTTTAAACACTAGATAAGGGTGCCTGCCACCAAAAGATAATATTAATATTAAACATGTAATCATTTGGTCATATATATATATATATATATATATTGGTTGAAAAAATATTTGTAATTTCATAAGATTATTTATGGAAAAAAATCAAATTAAACTAAAATTTTTAAAAGAATAGAAAATTTGTAGGGGAGAAAACAGATTGAGAGATAAAAAAATAAAAATAAAAATAAAAAAGTGAAGCACATGCTACACAAAAAAGAAATTATAAATAGCTTTCTGTGAAAAAGCAATCTCTTTGGTAAATGATAATTAGCATTCTGTGATGGCTTTAATTAAATTGTCAGTTGAATTGGTAAATTGCTGAACTAACAAGTAATTACTAAAACGGTCGGTGAGCCTCCATTTTAGACCTTCTCTTCTCACGTAAATTACAATAATATGCAATTATCCATAAATTAAACGTTGCTTTATGCTTACTCAATTGGCCATTGTTTAAAGAAAATTTATTAACTTATTATATTGTTTAATTAATATTATTTTCAATCATATTATTTTTTAAATTTTATTTTTATATAAATAATACTCACATTTAGAGGTGTTCATAATTCAGTTTGATCGGTTTAGAATAAATATTTTTAACCAAACAAATAAAGTCGATTTTTAAATATTTCAACTTTTAATCAAACCAAGTAATACTAAAAAAATATCCAAATTAAAATTAATTGGATTCAGTTTGAATAATCGATTTGATCGATTTGACAAAAGTAAAAAATAAATAAAATAAAAAATTAAAAAGATCATATAAATTTAACAAACATTAAAATAAAATCATATTAATCGATAACAATCAAACTTATTAGTAATATATATATATATATATTACTAATAAGTTTGATTGTTATCGAT
>CATKHJ010060202.1:0-31817 GCA_949750685.1 Vernicia montana
ATTGATATGATTGGAAAGTGCTATGTCTCAGTTCTCGGTAATGCCTTTGAGCATAATACCATATGAGAAGAACGTTAAGACATAGTTACTTGATATTGTACCGTATTGATTGATTCTGCTATACATGATATGTTATTGATATTGTCACCGATCGATTGATATTGTTGAAAAGATTGGATATTGAAATTGAACCAAATATTGATTGATACCGAACCTATTGTTTATTGCTATCATTGAACCGATTGTTATTATTATTGATTGATACAGATTGTTAACCGTTATTGTAAACCGACCTTAAATCACCAAGTTTCACAGGTTATAGTAGTATAATCTTTACTCACTACCTTATCTCATTATCGATTCTATATTTTTACAGGTGAGCTTTGATTTATCGGTTAAGTTCCCGAGGTGTTCTTTTTCTCCACTCCTCGGAAACTCAAGAGATTAATGTAATAGCTCATTTTATATTAAGTCTTTTTGTATAGATGATTATTCAATCATAGATGCTTCATGGTAATGTATTGAATGGTATATGTAAAGAAATAGTATTGTGGGCCTTCTAACATTAAATAATTGTAAGATGACAATTCATTTGAATTATAAATGATATTGATGGGAATGGATTGATATGGTTGGTTGGTTCCGATCTTGGGAGATTGTATGTTATGGATATAGATAATTGATTAATTGATCGATAAGGTTCTTACGGGTTTTCGGTGGCCTTAAGCCTACCCATGCCCTAGGATCGTCGCAGCTCGAGAATCGGGTCGTGACAGGACAGCATCACTAGCATCGTCTATCCTTGTATTGCAAACCGTAAGTCCGCAAAGAGTCGTCGAATCCATCGTGCCAATGAAAACATACAATACATACACATAACTTAAATAACAACAATAACAATTCATATCATATAAGTAACGTTGAATTTGAGGCAAAATAGACTTAACAAGACGAAAAGGAATCCTATACTCCGCATGTTAAGAAAACTTAAACCATCTAGAACTTTCTCAACTCAAAACATACTGGAGGTCGCAGAACTTTTGCTCTGATACCACAATTGTCACGCCCCGAACCCGAAGGCATGTGACCGGCACTAGAGAACGGGAAAGTTTAAGGCTTCCAGAACCCGTAGTAAGCCTGACTAACTGCTAAACGACAAAACAATAATGTGACAGCTGTAACTGCCATAAAATCAAGGCTGAGGGCCCACTTGTTAAGCAGAACTTGTGCAAAATACCACATCAATGCCACTTAGGGCAATTATCTCAATAACATCATTAACAACAATCTCATCATCAGGTTCTTACTCAACAGATCACCATAACTTCCATAACATCTGTAGTGAGGAATCTCTGATTTTCTCAAGACTTATCATACGCTAAAGACATACTTCTGATTAAAATTACATTTGACAGAATAACAATGCGGAGTGCTAGAGTTTAATAATACAACACAATATAAAATTAATTACATATCTAAATAAATAAATACATTCTACTGCCGAAGGATGGAAGGCAGGGATACTCAACTAAAATTTTACTTCTCAAGCTCAACCTGCAACCTGGGAAAAATGGTGAACAGGAATAAGTGTTCAACTCAATGAATTATATAGTTATTAATATAACATGTCATTCGAATGCTGGAAATGCTAGTGCATAATGTCATCCAAACAAGCAATCAAATAATCAATCAATGATAGGAATTAGTCCACATGAATCATACTAAACCTCAATATGGGGAGCCGACCCCCCTAATTTGGCTCTCTGTGTCCAACTGAAATTATTTTAAAAATTCAATATATAGGGTACCAGCTGTCCTTGGCCGAAGCCATGCAGCGACCCTACTGGTAGCAGCGAGCGATGAGCAAGCTCCTCAGCTGTCATACACCAGTCAAAGCTCATCCATCATATATCATATTCACATTCCTAGTGATTCCTATGTCATCTCAACTCTATCATGCATTCACACTTAATAACATTATAAACACAACAAAATAATCACATTCATACGTTTGAATACTTCACTCATATTCATAATGCATATTTATATATATAACATCCAACAATTAATGTATGAATGCAAGTGAAACGTTAATTAAATAAAAGAGAATGAGCATTATATTAAGCTATATAACTCACAAACTAGACAAATCTCCAATTAAATCTCCTCAAGCGCGACATCTCGCAACTGGAGAGATGCCTGAAACACAAATAATGCATAACAAAATATTATCAGGAATAGAATTTAATTACAATTGATTATCTAAATTCATAGTAATCCCGTTACGCTGAAATAAAATATTCTAACATCAAATTAATTATCAGAGATAAATTCCGGACTGTCGGACGCACTCACTGGATAGTTGTCGAAAAAATCATCGGAAAATATCAACGGTGTCGGATAGCAGCGAAATTGGTGTCAATAAATTCATATCGAAGCGTGGATACCAAAAATATGCACCACTCATTTTTACTCGCCTGAGGATTGCCGAAAAATGCGTCAGCAGATTCGAAATTAGGTAAAAATTCAAACGTTCATCATAATTCGCAAATGAGATACCGAATCGAAACTTATGAGATAAGGATACCAACGATATGAGAATCGTTATAAACGGAGGTCGAAACGTCGATGAAACAAAGCTTGGAAGATTCTAGCTGGCGGACGCCTCGACTGCGCGTGCGGCTGCAGACGGTGACCGGGTTGATGCCGTTGGAAGCGTCTCCTCCTCCTCTTTCTAACGGTCTGGCGCGTGTCGAGTTCTGACGACCAGAAGGCAACGTTTGAACTGGTTTTCCATTTCTCTCTCTCTCTCTCAAATATATATATATATATATATATATATATATATATATATAACAATTTAACACTATATAAATTTACAATTAAATAATATTTTAAAATCACAATATTCTAAAATTTATGAAACTTAAATACCAATATAGTACCAACAATTAAATAATTGTATTTCCATACGAAAATAAAATTTATAAAAATAAATAAAAAATTCAGGTCATTACAATATATTATTATTTCATATTTTATATATAATATTAATATTTTAAATAACACATGACAAATAATTATATGTTTGACTTGATTTGAGAATTTAAATTTCTGCATTTGGCCCAAAAAAAAATTGATTTTTTGAGAGAGAGCGAGGGGAATGGTTGATTCCTCAAATAGAAGAATCTCATTTTGATTTCTGAATTTTTTTTATGAATCAAATATTAAGAATCAGAATCATTTATTTTAATTCTGATTTTAAACTTTATTTTAGCGAATTAAATGATTCCTAAAATAAAAATATACACACAAAAAAATACCAATAATTTTTAATTTAACAGTATTCGAGTGAAGTAAAAGATTTTGAATACACAAAAAAAAAAAAAATACACAAGAAAACACTCAGAAATTTTGCAATCAGCCAATAAGGGAGTAGTAGTAGAAGAGGCAAAATGTGGTCCCACAAGGACACGAGGCTAGCAAAGATCGAGGCATGATTTAAAAGTTTCACTGACACGTGTCCTTCACCTTGCAAGGAAAGGTACGTTTGTCCAGTGCATTATGACCTGGGACAACTGGCAATAGCCAGTAGCTCCTCCCTTTCTGGTATGGCTTAGAAAGAATTTACTCTTTTCTATATTAGAAAAACCAAATCAATTCTCTTCCAAAGCAATCTCTTGTCTTTTGGTTTCTCTCTCCATCCCTTCACCTGCTCTCAATTTCTATATATATATATATATATATATATATATATACACAACCACCACCTTTGCTCTCTTAGGCTTATCTATAATTTTCTCTTCTTGTTTGGTTTCTTGCAAAACATAACGATGACTGGTGTACCTGAGGAGGGAGAAAGTGTTTCTCTTGATCTTCTCAAGAAGAAAATGGCTGAGTTTGCTAAAGAAAGGGACTGGGATCAATTTCATAGCCCAAGAAACTTGCTTTTGGCTCTGGTACGTTTTTCTGAAAATAACCATTTTCTAAGGTTTGTATTTTTACGAACAATTCATATACCCAATCTCAGTTCTCTGCTTTAGGGTTTTTTTTTCCTTGTGTTCATTTGTGGGTGTTTGGCTGATTGATTTTTCTTTATCTGACCCAAACAAGAAAAAAAATTTAGTACTTTTCTTTATCATTGTTGTACTTTTCTTTTCTTTCGTCTTCTATCAGAGTTTTTATTTTTATTTTTTTGGGTTTTTGAATTATTTGACCAAAAGAATACAACTGAAACAAGTTGGATTTATTTGAAATTTTAATGATTTCTTGCTTTTCACCTTGTTTTTTCCTTAATGTTAAAAAACAAGAACCATCCTTCAAGTGGGCCTTTTTTAATTTTTAATTTGAATTTTCTCTCCAAATTACTTTCTTCAATCTCAAGTTAGGGTTTTTAACTCTATTTACTTATTATTAGCCAGTTCTGTATATATAAACAAATCCCTTTTGTATCTTTATACTAGTCAAACTTGAGCAACTGTGCAAATAGATCATCCCTTTTTGTTAGTTATATCACCAAAATCTTTATAGCCCTCTTTTCCTCTTAACTTTGCTTTTTTGCTTTTACTTTTGAGTCACAATCCAAAAGCCCATCAAAAAGATAACCCCAAAACAGTGATTTTTAGTTGATGGGTTAAATCTCAAAAATTTGATTTTGAATCACAGGTGGGTGAAGTTGGAGAATTATCAGAAATATTTCAATGGAAAGGAGAGGTACCAAAAGGGTTGCCAGATTGGAAAGAAGAAGAGAAAGTTCATTTAGGAGAAGAGCTTTCTGATGTTCTGCTATATCTTGTAAGGCTTTCTGATATTTGTGGAATAGACTTGGGAAAAGCTGCTCTGAGAAAAGTGGAACTAAATGCAATTAAGTACCCAGTTGGCATGTGCAAAGGCTCTTGCAAGAAATACAACAACAACAATAATAATGGCACGGATAGCAGTTATTGATGCAATTTTCAATTTTCTTTTTTGGTTCTGAAACAAACCCACAGTTTGAAGACTTTTGAAAAGAAAAAAAGTTGAATCTTTTTTTATTTTTAATTTTAATTTTAATTTTAATTTTAATTTTGTTGCTATGTTTGGGAAATGGACAAAAGTGTTTTTAGGTATTGTAGGGTGGGTTTAGAATAGAAAGCTGGTGCTGGTGCTGGTGCTGGTGCTGGTGCTAGTACTAGTAGTTTAGTAAAGGAGTAGGAAGAAGGGAGATGGGGAAGTGGAGAGGAGGAGAGGGAGAGGGAGAGGGAGTGTGGTTTCATTCAGTGCATGGTGACTTTAAATATGGATGGATGGACTGTGTTTTGGCATTTATTCTTATTATAGCAGATGTTGTTACTGTTTGAGCTGTTGAATCAAATCCCTCTGACAGATATGGTAGTCATATTGTTTTAACATATATTTTGCTTTTCTTTCTTCACTTTTGGATTTTAGCCTTTAATCCAAAACAGGATTCTTTTTGGCTTTTCAATGACTTTTTAGTTTTGGATGTGAAATGAAGTAATGAAAATATATTATAATTGAGTTTTCTTTCTTTTAAAAATATGTAAAAATAGGACTCAATTCATATCCAAGCATGTAGTTTTTGTGTTCTTTGTCATCTTTATATATATATATATATATATATATATATATATATATATATAAAGTACAGATTGAAATTAATATAAATCCAAAATTGGTATTAATACCAATTTTTCAACAATGAGATTGTGATGATAAGATCCTACATTATTTTTATTTTTACTTTGTTTTAAACAAGGTAAAGTCTTATTTATTTATTGAAGATTTAATAAATTGAAATAATAATGTAGGATATGCAGTAAAAAGTATTTTTTTTTTTTTTTTGAAATTTCACATTAAACTTATAATAATTTTTTATATTCTAAAAAAAAAAAATCAAATAAACTATTTTTTGAAATTTCTTTCACATTTTTTAAGGGATGAGAGTTTAAATAAAGCAAAGTCTTCTCACCCATTTGTTACGCTCTTAAAGGTGAAAAGACCAAATAAAAGTAAAAGTCTTTCATAATAAGCTAATTTTCTTTTTTCTCTTTTTATCAATTGATTCATTAATTAATTCAATTAATTTAGAACATTATATAGTAAAACCCTTCATAATATTGAAATTATTAAATTTGGTCATCATTTTAATATAATATAATGAAATTAAGAAATAAGAATTAAATAAATCTCTAATTTTCTTATTTTAGAAGGTTATCCATAGTTTTTCTTTATTTTTTCTTTTTTATTAAAAATGTGAAAAGTGAGATTCCAAGTCCTATATTCACTAATAGTGAACTTGCTAATGATAAAACTTTTATTAATTTTATGAAAGTATTAAAAATATTCTTATTAAAATGATGAGACAGTGAGATACCGAATTCAATTGTTATATTTGCTAGTGGTATAATTTTTTATTAACTTAATGAGAACTATTAAAAAAATAAGGCTTAATTATTCTCATAATTAACTTATTTGGTATTTTCATTAATAAAAAAGAATGACACTTTATTTTCTTATTCAAAAACCTACCTTCTATTTTTCTCTCAATAAAAAATAAAATAAAAAAACTTCTACTTAGAATTTAAAATTAATAGTCTAGCATTAGATTTAGATAGGATAATATATTTATGGAGAGAGATTTTTCTTTTTAGACACTTTGTAAATTAATAATTTTTCTTAAAATCTAAATTCTCAAAATGTGTTGTGGATGAAAATTCAAAGACGTTACTCAACATAAAGTGAACCAATATATATATATTGAGAGAAACCAATAATGATACTTTTTTTATTATTATTTTTTATGTTAGAGAGGTTTAATAGGTCAAAATAATATTGTAAACTATACAATAGAGATAGTCTTCCTCTTTAATATTTTTTACCAAATTAGTGATAATTTTTTGTAATTTAAGAGATTCGAACTTAAAACCTTTCACTTCCCAAACCTTTAAAAAAATGAAAAAACTAATAAGACCATAATAATTCTTTAATTAATCAATAATAATCAATTAAAATTTAAAATTCTAATCGCCTTATCAAATTTGGTTTTTTGTGAGCTATGAAGTAAGAAATTATAACACCCCTATACGTGAGGGACTGGGGACAATGAATTGATTACTTGGTGCTAGAATTGTTCAAATCGTGGGCCAGACCGAGCTTTACTTTTCAAGCTTAAGCTCAAGTTCGGTCCGGCCCAATTATACGAGCTTATTATTTTGATAAAGTTCGGTTCGTATAAAAAAATATATAATTTTTTACATGTAAATTTTTTAGATGAACTGGGCTTGTTGGGCAAGCCTCAAAAGAATGATATTTCCAAACCCGCTAAAAAATAGTCAGATTTTTTCAGGTTCAGACTTGGACGGGCCTAAAATATATATAAATATATATATTCAAATCCAAATTTTTTCAAAAGAGTTTGGACGGATCGAACGGGTAATCAAACCTATGAATATGTCTACTTGATGTTGAGTTGTGTTTACACTAATTTATTAAATTAAATTAAATACCTATCAATATATATATATATATATATATATATATATATATATATATATATTTTAGTACTTGAGATGAGAACGAGACTTGACTTTATTGTCAGATTGAGAGATGCACTATCACTAATTCATTATTGTATTTATGAGTGTCCTATTATTAATATTATTGAATCAAATGAAAAATCTTACGTATTAAATTTAAATTTATAAAATTTGATTTGTCTATTTCATATTTAACAGCAAATATCATTTTTGTAACTATAATGTATAGGGGTAAGCAAATGGTCAGTTTGGTCCAAAATCAAACCGAATTAAAAAAATTAAAAAATTAAAAATTATATTTTTCTCACATCGAATCGAACCAATGTTATAATGAAAACCAAACTGAAAAAAATTCAGTTCGATTCGATTTGAGCTGCTATTGAACTTATTTTTTTCCCCCTAAATTTATATTCAATTAATAAATTTTTTTAAAAAAAATACAAATATTTCAGTTAATAAAAATGTAAGTCATCCAAGCATGTTCATAAAGAATTTCATAAAGAAAAGCTCCCCTTTTACTAATTGTCTGATATATTTTATTTAATATACATATATAATATAAATATATTTTAATATATATTCTAAATGATATAAAAACTTCGGTTCGTTTGGTTTTAATCAAATTTTTTTGACAAAAATTAAAAAAAAAAATATTATTTTTTGATTTCGGTTCGATTTTACTCATCCTAACGATGTATATAATATTTATCATAAAAATAAATGAAAAACCCTATTCTATTTTCTTGTAGGGAAAGAAAAAGCCCTATTCTATAAAGAATCATAAAGATAAGAAACGATAGATCTGTCGTGTTTAGCCATTACCCCCATGTTATAGACTTATCTTATAGTCATAAATAATTTAAAAATGTGGAATTACTAGTTTTATATATATATATATATACGAAAATAGTGAGCTCGGTAGATTGATTAAAAATATTGATCAAGTGTGTCCAATTAAAAGTAAAATATCATATTATATATTAGTTGATAATAAATATTAAAAAAATAAAATACTTATAATTTTAAATTAATTAAAAATTGTTAATTTTAATTATTAATTTTAAATTATGAGAAGTTACAAAATAGATTAAAAAAAATATGATAATTATGATATGTTATTATTGGTTGCATTTATTAAATTAGTATGATCAATTATTAAATCAATGTACATAATAAAAATTGAGTTTAAAAGTTATTTATAAATTTTTTTGCCACGTGTTAAATTATTTATAAAAATCATCTTATCGATTTTCTTTTTTCAGATCAATGTATTTTTACATGTCCCAATTAAAATTTATATATACATTATATATAATATATTTTTATTATTTTTTCAGTTAGTCCATATACAAGGAACTTAGTATTTATTTATTTGTTATATTAATATTCAAAATCATAAAAATGTAATTAATAGTAATAATTCTCTCATGTTAAGATATTTTAAGAAAATATAAAAAAATATAACTAAAACCGCGCAAAGCACAAACCCGCGACTAATTAGTATATCAAAGTTAGTGATTAACTAATCATTAGCCCACACATTACATGGATTTTAGTAATTTTTTTAATTTAATTTGTATTTTTAAAAATATTTTAACATAACAAACTATCATTATAATTATTATTATATAATTAAATTTAAATATTATCATATTATCTTTTGATAATTTTAAATATTAATATAAATAAAATATATACACTAAATTCAAGATTGCTAACCGACAGTGGCTTTTTCTCTCTCATTTTTTCCTTGAGTTTTTCTTTTATTTGCCTGCGTTGACAGAGACTTCATCTGGGGTTACTCCTGGTGACTTTTGTCACCGACGGATATATCCATTTTCTTTGATTTTTTTTTCAGTTTCTTTCTAATTGTTGGTTATAATAAAACGATTTGTTGAACTTTGGGGTGCTTTTTTGATTTCCCATTCAAGTGGGTTTTTTGATATCTGTGAGTCAGCCATTTACGATCTCAGTGCCGTTCTCAACTGCGGTTTTGTCCGGCCTGCACATCGACGAGCTCTCCGTCCCGTGGTGGAGATGAGTTATCGGTGGATAAGGAAAAATCTGACTAGCACAGGCTTGGGTAACTCAGTTCAGGCTTTTATGTTGAATTCCTTTCTGTGTATGCTGAGTTTTCAGTCCAATGGTGGATTTTTTTCTTTCCTTAGGCAGTGGCCGATTGATTGCAGGAGAGGGAGAATCTACCATAGATTCACTGCGTTTTGTGATCGGTTGCAGTGGTGGGCAAAATATCAAGGAAATCAGTACTCTTATCATTTGGTGGCTTAGCCGCTTTGTCTCAGCTCTTAAATGGCTTGTCGCCGGTACTGATGTGGCGATCAGTGATGAAGTTCGAAGCCACTGGAAGGTGCTACAGAGCTAGGGGCAAATGTGAAATATATTTAGTTGTTCAGGCTGTGGGCCTGTTAATTTTAGGAACTTTAAGTCCAAGGCAAAAATTTCCATCTTTGGGTAAATTATTGTTGGATTTTATGTCCAATTTGTATTTTCCTATTTGGACTCTAATTGTTGTCTGATGTATCTTTGTACTGATCTTGGGCTTCCAGCCCATTAAATGCTAGTTTATTTCCTTTGGGCAAAAAAAAAAAAAATAATTCAAGATTATTATTTATGAATTGGTTGAAAAATTAATAAAAATATATTATATTTAATGATGTATAAAAATTTTAATTAGATTTTATAGAAATATAATATTGTAGAAAAAAGTTTTTGATGTGATGATATAAATTTAATTTTTTATATGGAAAATTTTTAAATATTTTTTTTTTCAATTTTTATTATGTATATTAGAGGTTTACTGTGGATTTCTCTCTTTTTAAGGGAAAAAAAAAAAAAGATTGTTGGGGGAAAGTATTTAGGGTTCAGGAATCAGCATAGGTACATCTATAAACTATTGGCAGATGTAACATAAACTATTGTCAAATACTTGTCAGGTTGCAAAAAGTTGAAGTCTCAATCCAGTCTCTGTTTGTCATTTACATCCTTTTCAGGGTTTCATCCGATTCCAAATTCCAATCACGGGAAAAATATGAACATAATGAAAACATAAGACCCTTTTTTTTCTTGGAGGCCAAAGAAAATAAAAATATTAGATGAATTAATCACTGTTTCGTTCTGTTAGAGATGGCACTCTCACAGTTGGATGTTATCGTTTTCATTTAAATTATCTCTACAGGACACTCCAATATCATTTCTGTAGATGCTGTTTGTTAACTTACTACAGCCGTGCACCTCTCCCCAAAAGAGGAAAAAAATATCATTTCTGTAAATTCTGTTTGTTTTGCAGCTGAATTTGAAACGTTTCGAAAAATTAAGTCAATTTTAAAGAAAATGATTTTTTTTTAAACGAAAAATTATTTTTTAAATTTTAACAAACTTATTAATTGTCAATTATCGATACTCACTTCTGAAAACCACCGACAACCACTATTGATCATCAGTGATAATTAAATTTATCATTTTCATATATTATTTCTCATATTTAACAATAAAATTTTAAAAATATAAAATTCTTATAAGTTTAAATATGTTTATAATTTTATAAATTTAAATTTTTAATATTATAACCAAACAATAGAAAATTAATTATTTAAAAAATATTTTTCAAGGACAAATTATTTTTCAAGAAATAAACAGAGCCTAGTTAATGTATAATATTTACATATAATTAGTTAGTTTGAGTGATATTGGCCCCATAAAGGAAAATGTATGTAATATTCTCATTTTAATAAATAGTAATCCAATAATTTATATTTATTAATTTATATGATATATAAAATTAATTGAATGTCTAATATTGTAAACTCAAACAAGTAAATGATTATTTGACCCGCTCAAAGTAAATACTTTTAGCTTTGCTATTGAGCATCAAGAATTGTTAAGAGACACATATACTAATAATTTAAAGTTGTAATATTAAAAAAAATTCATTATAAATATCTTAATCATGAAATAAAAATCTTGCATTGACTTGTGAATTGGGTCTGCATATTCTTCAGAATCGTCCGTGAACTGCAATCAGGCTGATGACAGTAGATGTTTTTGGAGTCTCATGGATAAGGAGAATGGGGATGCATCGATTCTTTTGTTTTGACTTTGACACCCTCATTTCTAATAAAAAAAAAACCATGAAAATAATAAAAAAATAAAAAAAAGTTAAACACTGAAATAGAAGATTTTTTTAAAAAAAAAAAAGCCAATTATATAATTATTTCAAATTTCAAATTTCAAAATATCTTTGAGAATAATTTATATTTATTTGATTCACATATACAAAAATAATATAACATAAAATAATTAGTTCGTAATATCATCTTACATCTTTGTCTTTATATATATATATATATATATATATATATATATTTTAGTGAATACCATGAATTTTCATTCATAATTAAAAATAGTACATTTTAATCTAAAAATAAAAATATGAAGTACATTAAGAAGTACAATAAAATGGCTTGAATTTCTTTTAATATTTTTCAATATTATTGATAGAGTATTAGAATTAGCAACTCGATAAGAAGCATATTCTACTTAATAACTATTAAGTTACAAATCGATCATTTTTATGGTTTTTAAACAAGCACGTTTTTTTTTTTTTTCAAAAATGTTAAAAATAATTTCTTTTTTATTTATGTAAGACTAAATAAATCAAAAAGTATTATGGGTTACATAAATAGAGGTGACTCCCTTTTAATAATTTTATTGAATTGATGATAACTTATATTTAAGTGAAAATAATTTCAAATTAGATATGTTTTTGGATTCAATTTAGGTCGAGTTTAAATTTAACTCAATAAATCTAAATTTTTCAAGAGAATGACTCATACGAATTGAAGTATCTCGAATGATTGTTCTCAATCCAATTAAAAATTTAAATTTTCTAGTTAATTTGGACTAGGTTTCTATCAAAATTGGCTTGAAGTTTTTTTTTTTTTTTTTTTTTTTTTTTTTTTTTTTTTTTTTCATTGGATATGAATTTAAGGAGAGGGTCAAGGTCATATCCTTCCAAGTCAAAACCAAATCTGGATAGTTCAAGCTGAATCAAAACTGATTTTTTTCAGTTTCAGACCAAACCCAACTCAACTCGTGAACAAGACAAGCCATAATAACCCTTTAGCGAAAAACAGATTCTAACCTTTGATGCAGAACAGAATGGTGACACTCAATTGCAAGGTTAGTAGGCCTTTCATATGATTTATTGAGACGTTGGTTGCATGTTCCTATTTGCTTTTGGATAATGCCAAAACCCCTCAAGCATATTTACAGGGCCTTTAGATCATTATTATGCCATTAGCAGTCTCATATCACGAGCCCCCTCAAAACAGATGGGCCCATTCTACATCAGACGCCCCTCCCTTATTTTTTTTTTTATTGGATTAGACATAGCTACTTTAGGTGTATGCACCACTTTCAATATTAAAAAGAAAATTTTGTATTATTGGTGTTTGTTTTTTTTTAGTACAATTAAGTTGCTAAACTATAAAAAATAATCTTATTTAAAATGAAAAATTTGCATTATTGGTGTCTGTATTTTTTAAAACATGTTATTTTAGTGTCTAGACTATTTTTTTTTTTTAGTACAATCAGTTGCTAAACTAAGAATTTTTTTTTTATAATTTATAAACTAATCGGATAAAAAAAATAATCAAAACACTAAAATAGCATGTTTTAAAAAATATAAATACCAACGGTGTAATTTTTCCTATTCAAATTACACGTGAGGGTAAAAGGAATATTTATATCTTTATACTTTATAAAACAATTAACATATTCGTAACAAATGTTTAAAATATCAATTTGTGATTAGTTTTGTTGCATTAAAAGAATTATTCCAAGTGTAGTTTAGAATTTTCCATTTTTATTTATTAAAAATGAATATTTTTTTAACATGAAAAATAAAAAGAACAGAGAGGATGGGGAAACAAAAGAAAAGAGGTAGAAGAGGGTTATCCAATAAAGAACAAAATTATAGTACCCCTCCTATAATCATTTATTCAATTAAGAGAAGAAATGATATGGTCTCCACAAACACTAACAATGCCTAGGGTTAAAAATGAAATGGTAATAAGAACGGTAAAAAAGTAAGATCAAAAAAGTAAAAGTGCAGATTCCTGAAATATGACAAACTCTTGGCAGTCAAAAGGCTATCTATCAATCCAATCCATCTAATTATATGTTCATTGTTGTTTTTTCCTTTTGTTTTCATATAGAAAAACATGCATGTTCCTAGTTGCATACTTGCATCTAGTCACGGAAGCATAAATTTTTTTTTTTTTTTTTTAATGGGAGTTTAAATTTCTTAAATCATAATTTACATCAATGTGATATATATAATTAAGTCAATTTATATATATTTAAAAAAAAAATTTATTTAAAATAAAATGACCAAGTACAATATGTAGCCAAATTTTTATAATTTTATATCTAAAATTTTTATATTTTAAAAGTTAAAGAGTCAACAGTCCCCTAGCTCCGTCATGGCTTACATCCATGGTTCAATTATTAAATTATTGTTTTGTAATATAGAAAGTTAGTTAATGACTATATGATATTTCTTTCCATTTTACAATTTTTCTTATGTATTAAATTTTTTTAGTATGTTTGACATTATTTAACATTGAAAAAATTTATTTTAAATATAATGATTAAAAATAATTAGTAAATTGCTTTTAATTTAAATTTAATATGATATAGTAAAAAAATTTAAATAGTTATATTATATATAGTTTTAGATTATTTTATGACATCTATGAATATTTTTTATAAGAAAAATATAATTTCAAATTTAATGTTAAAAAGAGGCACTTAAACTCATTTGTTTTTACATACATGACCTGGAACTTCCCAGAAAAATGAACCAAATTATGATGTTAAATGAACTAAACTTCTCTCCCTTAACAAGTTAACGTCCTCCTCCTACTCTCTGCTAACTTACTAACTAATATTTCTTGTAAAAAAAAACTAAATTATTATTTTTTTTAAAATAAATTTAATTCCAACTAAATTTCAAATTTAAAATCTCACAATCCTTAGATAATTTTGATAACATTGAATTAATGGTACTAAATTATTATATTTGATTGCGAATAATTGTAAAGTAAAAAAAAATTTGTATTTCACTCTAATTATTTAATTTTTTCGACCGTGAGCTATTACATATAATAAGTGCGATTCATAAAAAAGTTAAAAAAAAAAAATTAAACTGACTTAAATTAATTTCCTAAATTAAATTTAATTTAAGAGGACTCATATTAATAACTTAAAAATGTTATTATTTTTTATAGCATATACTTTTAAGGAATTTTGTGAACGAATTAAACATGAAATTAATATACCTTTTTTAAGAAAAAAAATGTGCAAACCAAACACTAAACTACCTGTGAATAACTTTCCAAGGAATTGTCATTTCTCATTGGGTAACTTTTAAAGAAATGAGTACGTTAGAGCAAGGGTGAACAAAATCAAACTAAAACCGAAAAATCAAATTAAATAGTTCGATTTGGTATTTTAAGTAGTTCAGTTCAATTTGATTTTTAAAATAGTAAATTAAATTAAATTTTGGTTAGGTTTGATTTTTACTAAAAAAAATTCAGTTTAAAATATATATATATATATATATATATATATATATATATATATATATATATATATATATATATATATATATATATAATAAAAAGAAAAAAATAGTTGAACCGAATTGAACTTTTTTTGTTTGATTTGATTTAAAAAAAACATAATTTCGGTTATTTCAGTTTGATTCAGTTTTAAACCAAAATTCTCACACATTCTATTTTTTTTTTTCCATTATTTAAATTTGACCAATACTCCTTAAACCAAAATTCATCCGAGTTTATTTTTTACTAAAAATTATTATATACATCACATAATTTTATATTATAATATCATATCAAAACAGATAAATTATCAAATATTACAAATAAAACTTTTAGCTCAATTTGAATATCTCATACCTAGCTTTGAGCAGAATTGAGAATTCAAATTTAAAGAATATATGTATTATATAATATAGCTAACTTAATGGAGACACTATTGCCAATCAAATATAATCTGATTGATTTTCTCATCCCCTTAAAAAGTGTAAGGAGTGTAAGGTTTCAAGTTCGAATCTCTCAAACCATAAAAAATTATCACTCATTTAATGAAAGATGTTAAAAGAGAGAGCTATACTGTTGTATATTTGGAGTTTAATCTATGTTTTCTTCAGTTAAAATAAAGGAAAAAAACCAAAAACAACATTAATCCCAAAATTGCAATCATTTCCCATGGCATAATTGGATTCCTCAGTGATCAATACACCTCACCTACTACTTTCTTTTAATTCACTTTCAAGTTTAGAAGAAAAGCCCCCATCTCTTCTAATCATTACTACCACAAGCCTAAAGTTTAAAAACAGAATCAAAATCCCTACTAAACAAAGGACACTTAAAACATAATTATTGTTATAATTTCTGTCATTATGAATATAATCATTAACATCTAGATCTAAACTTTATTTGTGCACTATATATATATATAAGTAATGAAAATGAAAATAACAAGGCATTGTAACAAAGTACTTCTTCACCAACACCAGTATGCTCAAGAGAGGTGCTGTCTCTATATCTATGTTTTCAAATTCCACAGTTTTAGTAGGGTGGTGTCGTGGACGGAGGCGGCTACGGAGGCGGAGGGGCAGCACGATTAGGCTTGGGAATAAACGACGAGGGTTCTGCCTAGGGTCACGGCCGGTGGTTCAATGGGGGGTTATGGTGGCTCCTCTTAGGATGCTGAAGAAGATTATTATGGATTTGGCACCTAATGGTCAATTCATAGAGGCTTATTATTGGTCTTTAGTACCATTTCTTCGTCCCCAAATATTTCCTCTATGTTGATTGCTAACATTAACAACAATTTCTGTGGTTAATTTTAATGTTCTTTCTTTCTTTTCCCTCAATTGCAAAATAAGGGCTTAAACCCCCTTATCAATTTGAAAGGTGAACTCTTCTGCTTGTAAAATAAAAATTAGTATCATAAAATTTAAAAAAGCTGCAACTAATGTTGAGGGAAATTCATAATTATTGTATAAAACAATATTATAAGTCAAATATTCAATTCCTCACTCCCTTCCCAATTTATCTTTAAAATTATATATAAAAAGAATGAATCTATCTTTTTTTTTTTTTTTAATTTGATTTTGATTGAAACTCAAATTCGAAATATTTCAATTTTAAAAACAATTTCACTACTATTAAATCAAAAACTTATTAATAATGTTTAGCTTTATTAAAATTGATGATATTGAATTTTTTTTAAAAAAAAAAAATCCGTAGGTAGACTGAATTTGTAAAGGGAATTGTAAACTAATTTTATAAGAGAATGGTTAAAATTATAAGGGAATTGTAAACTAATTCTTAGGCAGACACATCATTTTGTCATAATAAAATTTAAATTTTCACATTTATTTGAATGATTAAAATTATAAATTTACCATAATTAAAAATTAAACATTTACTACCACTAGATGACATATCTCACTATTAGGGCCCATTTGAGATTGTGTTTACAAAAAACATTTTTCAAAAAAAAAATTATATTTTTTTTAAAACTACTTTTTAAATTTATTTTTTCAAAAAACAAATAAATTGATATTTTTTATAAAAATATAATTGAAAAAATTATTTATAAAAAATAATAAAAATCAATCAATTAAATTAAAAAATTATAAACCTGCTTTTTCAGCAACTCGAAATGCACGATTACTCTACAACTTCCTTGATAGAGTCGTTGCTCATTCTCTTTAATATTTGACAATCCCATATTCTCCTTAAAAAATTTCTAATATATACCAAAAGAATCAATGGTATAAGCTGGGGCACCGGGATCTTAATTAACATTTAAGATCCAACTAAATTAAGTTTAGCTTGAAATCAAGTCTAAAATGATAAGTTTGAGCCTAATTAAATTAAAAAAAATAAATAAAGCAATTAATCCATTTTCAATTAAAAGTTTTTTATTATTATTTTGATTTAGTTTTTGAAAACTCAAAAAAATATTAGCATTTATTTAAATAATTGATCATTTAAAATGATTGAACATTAGGAATTTAATAGTACTGTTTATTTCTTATAATTTTATATTTAAATTTTAAAATAATTTTAAATGAACAGTTATCTAAATAGACCATGTTATTATATTATAACATATTTTTATATTATATTATTATATGTTATAGCATTAAATTCATAATAAATATATATTTTCAAGTAAGATAAAAGTAATTTGAAGTTAGTGTTTTAGTAGTAAGATGAGACCATTCAAAAGTGGAGATCAAAATCAATTCTCACCAATATTAAATATCCTTTTTCAATATTTAAAATTAAAAGAAAAAAAAAGAGACACTCATAAGTATGATTTAGTTATAGTGTGTATGTTGATTGGGTAATAGACTCGAGATCAAATCTTTTATTTCCTCAATGCAAACTAAAAAAAAATAAAAATTGTAATTTAAAATACGTTTGGATTGAAGTTTAAAATGTAGAGTGTAATAATTATAAATGTAATTATTAAGAAAGTAATAGTTATAGGTGTAATAGTTAAATTATTAATTTTATCTGGTAAATTAAGGGTAATGGATAAACTATTAACATGACTAACTAAGTTTTGTATAAAATATTAAAATTTGTTTTAATGAAAAAACTTAATTTAAAAAAAAACATTTTCACAATTTTTTTACTAACTAAAAACAAATTACATATTTTTTTAGAAAAAAACCTATCATATTTTAATGAATAAAGCAACATTATAAAAAAATAAAATAAAAATAAATCTGCAATCAATTATAATCTACAACTAAACAAAATTAAAAAAATAAATTTTCAGTTAAATAATTCTATAAATGAAATTCAAATTAAAAAAAAAAATCAGTTCTATAAAAAAAAAAAACTTTTTCTTTTCTTTTCTAATAGACAGTTGAGCTTCTTTTTTACACGTTTATTTTTGTTACACATCTTTACTCTAGTTTCTCCTAAGTTAATAAATTAAAGTATAAGTGAGAGTAATTGTTAATAAGGTTAAATATTAACCTTGGTATCTAAAAACTTATCAAATAAAATTAAAAAGAATTAAATTATTATGAGAGTAACACTTAATCTCTTTTAATTTCGATTCAATCGCTCCCTCAAAGTTAACTAAGCATGAATAAGGATGTATTACTTGTAGGGTCTAAACTTGAAATTTCAAAGTCCTTAAATTCGCCCACACTTAGACAGCCCCAAGGGCCAGCCTACCATGTGACCCCCATAGCCCATAGGCCCTTATCAATTTTAAATTTGGCGACGGTCGAGAGTCGTTTCAGTTAGCAAAGTTAAATCCCAATTACAACTTAATTATGGGAGTACATAGACAATTAATTGGGATTCACCTAAATTTATTTTTTATATTTAAATTTGATTTGGTGAAAATTTGAAAATATCCATATTTAACTAAACTTGATTAATAGTAAACATTTAATTAAATTCATTTCTTAAAATATAAAATGATGTCTTTAGTAAATGGAATGAGTTTAATTAAATTCATGAGTCAATCAAATGAAATATTATAAATTTTCATCTTATTATTTAAGTTACTCAATTACTAATGAGTCATTCAATGGTACTTAACATTGTTTGTATAAAGGTTTAAAAAAAAAAAAAACATTGTTTGCATGATAGTGAGAATATAAGTTTGAACTCTCAAATTAAATTAAAAGAAAAATAATTATATTGTTAGTGTTTAATTTTTATTTTTTTTATCTTAACTTTATTTTTTATCAATCAATTAAATGTTTGAATAAATATATATTTTTTTCAATCAAAATGTATTTGACTAAAATTTCTTATTAAATAATAAAAATTTACCATTTTATTCAATAAAATGATGCTACGTATAAATTTTCATTTCATTAATATCTCTTATTATCATTCTCAATAGTTTTATTTAAATTGTATTTTTTAAAATATTTTAACATAAATATGAACTATTATTTTTTTTAACTTAAATATTATATTTTGATAATTTTAAATATTAATAAAAATAAGATATATGTGTCAATTGAAAAATAATAAAAAAATATTATATATATTAATTTTTTTTTTTGAAATCATATATATTGATATGCTATAAAATTTTACTTGAAATATGTAAAAATATAATGACGTAAAAAGAATTCATAAAATAATTTCATAAAAACTTCATTTTTTATAATGTGACTAGATATAAATTTAATTTTTGTTAAAAAATATTTGACACGTAATGAAAAAATTTCTAAATAATTATTCAACTCATTATATATATATATATATATATATATATATATATATATATATATATAAATTCCAACAAAATGCATATAATTAATAAGCAATTGTCTATTCAAATACTTTATTGATAAAATAAAATAAAATCAAGACAAATAGAGAATTTGATAAAATTCAAATATTTAATTAGTAATTATAAAAAAAAAAATATTGGAGAATGAACTAAAATTAATTAAAACAGAGTTAAATTACCATATTCAGTAAGTGGAATTACAACCCAAACCAAGGGATTATACAGGCAAAAATCCAAAAACATAACAAAGCGAAGGGCAAAACCGTAAACGGGTTATTAAAACAAACAACGTGTCTTTTAGATTCTAGACCTTATCGAAGAACAGTCAGAAGCAAAAACAATGGCACTCGTGCTCTCCTCTCAGAGCGGAGCTCTTATCCGACCACCAGCCCTCCTCTCCGGCCGCCGTCCTCTCAAACCCGCCGCCACTCTCTCTTCCCCAATTCAAGAACCTCCGAAATTTCTCTCTCTTTCCCTAAACACCCCCCAAAAATCTCTCTTCTTCACCACCAAACAACAACCTAGGTTTAGGGTTTTGGCTTCGCTACCTTCCCAATCATCACAAATCTCCACTCTCTCATCTCCAACCGAGTCACAACAACCCTTACTCACTGGGTCAACACGGACCCTGACAACTATTTTAACTCTTGCTTGCTCTCTGTCACGGCTATTCATAAATTCTATTCAGAAATTGGCTCAATCAGTATCAGGAAATTCGTTTTTGCCTAGTCTCAATGAATTGGTGGCTATTCGGGCTCTACAAGGCAACCTGGTTCATTCGATGGGCCCGCTTTTCTTTGCCGCCCTCAAGGACCGTCCAAGTGGCTACTTGAACACTCCTTTGACGGTGGTGGCGGCTGGTTTGGCTAAATGGCTTGATATATACAGTGGGGTTTTGATGGTTAGGGTTTTGCTCAGTTGGTTCCCTAACATTCCTTGGGATCGCCAGCCATTATCGGCTATTAGGGACCTCTGTGATCCGTATTTGAACTTGTTTAGGAACATAATTCCTCCCATTTTCGATACTCTTGATGTGAGTCCGCTTCTGGCTTTTGCAGTTTTGGGCACTCTCGGGTCCATTCTCCATAGCAGCGGGGGAGTATATTGAAGAGGAACTGTGAGTGATTAGGAGGCATTTTTATTTAGTAAGCAATAATTTTGAAGTTGAAAGTTTATGTTTTCTGATCTTTTTCGATTTGGGGGTTTAGTGGTTTTAGTGTTTGTAATACTGCAATAGATTAATTTGGTTCGGATATATAAATTTTCGAAAGCTTATTTGATATATTCTATAGTCTCTATGACAATTTTTCATTTCATATTTCGTAATTCATATTCTATGTTCTATTTGAAGTTTGATGGATGTCATTGGAAGAAAATTGGATGCTTGGAAAGACTTTGCGTCTCCTCTTAATGCTTTGCTATCAAGTTTGTATTTGTATTCTTGAGATTTACAAAGGAATTGGAATTCATTGCATTATATCTATCTTTGCATGAGAGTGTATATTTTATGTCAAGACATGAGCTGAATTTCATGAGATTGTGTATGTTCTGTTTCAAACCATGACTTGCACTCATTCTTGGGGCAAAAAAATTCTCTGTGTTTAAATATTATTTAAGCGATTTAAAATAACATATCAAGTCCAAATTTTAATTTCAAATCATATCTGTCCAGAATGCAACTTAAATGGATTCTATGTGCTTTTGCTCATAAGTTGCATGGAATTATGTATTATGACCTAAAGATATTGTGTTTAAATCTGCAGTTAAGTAGCCAAATGAAAATTTTTTTCACCAGTCTTTGTAAGGAGTTATATATCCGCTAGGGTAAAGAGAAACATGATTGGATTTGAAATTAAACATGATTGGATTTGAAATTTTTATGTGTATATATCAAACATGAATGGTTTTGATTTTTAGGTGTATGTGGTTGACCTTGAAATTTTATTTTGTGCATCATGATGATATTAACAAAGTAAGCTTCATGCCCAAGTATACCATTCATTTAATGGATTGTCTGCTGTTCTTTTTGTTGATTGCTCAGTTATTTTGCCTCTATATTAATTTGGGAAAATCCAGCTTGCAGTGTTTGTTATTACTTTCTCTTATCTTGAACCTCATAGTTTAGCATAAATTTTGCGATGCCAATTGCCAAGCTGAGAAAAGGAGAATAGGTTGCCTTTATTTGTGTTGTAGGGGTTGTGTCAGCTATGGACACGACCTGTTTGCGGGCCTCAATT
The DNA here is from genome assembly GCA_949750685.1 of Vernicia montana. Classification (NCBI taxonomy): domain Eukaryota; kingdom Viridiplantae; phylum Streptophyta; class Magnoliopsida; order Malpighiales; family Euphorbiaceae; genus Vernicia; species Vernicia montana. Next base: position 22,169 of record CATKHJ010060202.1, read on the forward strand.
GCCTCAATTTATAAAGAAAAGTGCGGGTTTGGAAATTTTGATATTTCCCAAACTCAGGCCTGGCCCATGAACAAGTCTATGTATAAACCTTCAATTTCTCAGAGGAACTTTGGTGGTTAATCCAAATGGAAGTATTTTTCAAATCACGTTTTTGGCTGAATTTGATTGTATTAATTGGAAGCCTCTAGTGGAGTAAATTTTGACATGTCTTTGTAAGAAGGTATGTATCCGTTAGGGTAATGGGTGACAGGTTAAAGGATTTGATTCTGAGCCTTTGTATTAATGCAGTGATCTTAGAATTTTATTTTTGTGCACTAGATTAGCAAAGTAAGCTTAATGGATTGCTGTTTGTTGTGGATAACTCCCATGTTAATTTGGGAAAATCCAGTTTACAGTAGGGTCTTGTTACATTCTATGATCTTGAGTTTGATGGTTTTGGATAAAATTTGTGATGCCAAGGGTTTACTAGTTTTTTTTTTTTTGACTAACTATTGTGATTGTTAAATTTTGTGGGAATTTTGGTTGTTTAATTCAAATAAAATCATTTAGTTGAATGGAGTGATTTGCAATCAAATAAAATCTTGACACAAGCCTCTGATAGAACAAATTTCGATGCTAGTATAGATACTGGGAAGTGATTTTCCTCTGGTCTGATAAACTCGTGAAGGAGTAGTTATGGCAAGTGAATTTAAGGATTGCCCTTGTAAATTACTGCTGCTACAGATCCAGATTAGTAACAGGAATTGACTGATGAGACCTAAATGTAGGCCTTCAGAGTCTTGGCCCTTGCTGGTCTGGGGGTAGCAGAGGATGAAAAATAAATTGGTAACAAACCACCCCCGCCGGTCAGTTTTGAGAATCTGGAAATTACCATTACTATGAATACCAAGCAATCTTGCAGTGGTAATTAATCCGGTTTTGGCTGCACAGAGCAATATTGCGTCAAATGCAAACAGAATGCATACGTTAGATGGACACGAGAACTGAATCTGCAGAGATATTGCAACAATCAACTGCCAATTGTGGCAAGTGAAACATAATTCTCCAAGAAATCATTAAGATAAAGATATCAATAAATAAAGATTAAGATGTCAGATGATTTTACGTCAATGAAAGTCTTGCCATTTAAACAAATGATAGGTTTTACACTATACTTACAAAGTCACAGACTTGCAGTTCTAAATTCTAAATTCCTATTTGTACAATCAACGCACAAACACTTGCACAAACAAAAATGGTAGAAAATTGTGCCACAAAACTTCCCTTTCCGGTTTCTGGTGCGTCTTAAGGTCTTAAGTAGAAACCCCAGTGAAAATTTAAACCTTAAAATGACAGTAGGTGCCCAAGAAGATGAAACTAAGGTGCACATAAATACTATTTTTTGCTGAAGTATGAAAGAAGTGTTGGCTGTTTATCACCTCCACTATTGAGGTTGGCCTTCTTCCTGGCAGGACTCTCTAGCACTTTGTCATGTTCATCTGTATTCACCTTTGAATCAACCAAAGGCTCCTCAAGGTTCCGCTTTGTTTTGCACTTTGTTCCATCCTCATGAATGATTGTAGAAACACTTGGTTTTGAATCATGATCAAGCGTTTGGGTCATGGATGGAATTTCCAACTTGTTTACACTTGCATGTTCCTCTTTCACAACTTTTGGAAGATCTATAACAGTAGATTTCTCACATGCACTTTCCTGTGGGTTTGATTCTTGTTCTGTTTTAATTTCCTTCCTTGAGAAAAACCTCGAGATGGTGCTTTTGTCCTCAGTCTTCAAATGTATCTGCTAAACATGCTCTGAGCAATTAGTATTTGATATCAGTTAAAAGAGGAAAAATCTAAAATTGGGCAAATCTAATGAACACTAAGATATATCCTCATGCAAAATGCAGACTTCGCACCCATTTTAGCAGTGACATTTGAGAGCCAATTTATGAACATAAGATTGCATGAAAGAAAAGACCAACCGACCGAACCTCTTTAATGCACTCTGGTCCATCAAAAGATGTCTTGCCCATTGCAGGTGTTACTGGATACCACACCTTAAAATTAAAACACGTATTAAAACATATTCCAATACTTTCTTAAGACTTAAATAGAAGGCACCGTGTCCATCAGTTCTTATTTATTCTTTTTGGTACTCTGGATACGAGAAACAAAACAGAAAATGGACCACTCTAATGTGTGAAAATCTCTTACCAAATCTGAATTTTCATAAGGTTTCAGTACCATATCAAACTTCGAGAAGGAAGAACCATTTAGCCATGTGTCAATTGCTCCCTTGTCGCCCAAAATGACAGGCATCCTGTCTGCATTAGCATATGCATATGCATGAAAATATCAGTACCTGGTTGCTCAACTTCATCTGAGGATTAAGAAAGTTGAAATGCCTAAACAAAAGAAAATTTGCATGAAACGCCTAAACAGAAGGAAATTTGCATTTTACTCCATTCCAAAGATTAAGCATGAAGCAAATACAGCTTCAAGTTGAAACACTTTTAATTATTATTCACATCTACAACTTAATAGGTTCTTATGTACTAATGAAAATCAAAGGAAACAAATCTATCATTCATCTCAACGTGTCATAATCCAAATGCAAAATCTACCACTTGAATCTGGTTCCTTTTCTTTCTCATAATATAGAACTAAATGACATGAGGATTTTCACTCATTTGGGGATTCTTTCTTATATTATATTGATAAGAAATTTGTTCTTCAATGTTTTCCACTCCTTACTTGAATAAGCAATTAATCATCTCTGGTGCAACTATTGTACTAGAGAATGATAAAAAATGCAGTGCAACTATTGTACTAGAGAATGATAAAAAATGCAGCAACAGATGTGAAACTCGTGCTTGACAGAAAGCAAAGCCTGACACTTGAGTTTAGACATGCAAAGATGTCAAGATGGTATAATCCATTTCAATTAATAAGTGTTGTATCAAAACTAGAACAACATGAATCTATGGAAATAGGCACCACTCACCATGCAACCATTGTAAAGCTGAAGATGAGGAAGTTGTAAGTATTGTGAAGGTATAAAGTATCTCACCTGTAACAAAACATACACTAAAATAATTGTCCAAGTACCAAGAAAGTATATATATTATCCAAAGCAAATTGTCCAGTAGAACTGACACTAATTGAAACCGACTTTGACAATGGAGATTTCCAGCATAAGTGCTGTATATTGTTCACAGCAGATTCTGTTTCAAACTGATTTCTTAAGGTACAAAATAAGCACCTAGGTAAGATGAAATATATGCAGGAAAAGGTACAAGAAATGAGAATTACCAATGTAATGCTTGCAGGCACAAAAAAAAAAAAAAAAAAAATCACCTTCAGAATTCTGCCAGGAATCAAAGAGAGCAGCAAACACCAGAGGCCTACCATCCTTGAAATGAATGTAGTAAGGCTGCTTTTTCGACCCATCCTTTTTCCACTCATAGAATCTGAGATTAATTTGAAGTCATGACATGAAACTCAGCTGAAAATTTCTATGTAAAGATAAGAGAGTAAACAATAATACATTCAGTCAGTAACTAAGTTTTCTTAAGAAATACCAGCACTAGGAAGGCTTGTATCATCTAACCAGTAAAAGCATTGTTTTTAACCAGGCTAACCAGAGATTAGAATATGAACACAGATTATGAATGAACCATGGCATATTTCCAGCAGAATTTAAAAACCTCTGATATCCTGTTTATAAATCTCTTGCAACATACAGAATAACAAGTTTCAAGATATTATTGCAAATTTCTCATCATATGATATCATAAAATGGTTACCAATATACAAAAATATGAGAATTAAGTGTCAGTATCAGCAAAATAAAGAGTTGGTAACTTCACAAATAAACCATAGTACCATACATACCCTTCTACTGCTACAAGACACCGACTTTTAGGAAGTAGGCGACGAAAAGAAGCCTTTTCACCTACTGACTCAGATCGAGCATTGAACTGCATTTGCAAGATGTTACATTAATGTAATTATCTCAACACAACTTACGTACAGTTATCATCTAGTAAAAGCAAATTTTCTAACATGGATATTAAAACAGTACATATTTTCTATGTTAATAAGATGATTATTAGCAGGACAGTCTGTCGGATAAGTTACAAAACAATTAAGTTCAATAAATGGCTTCACAAAAATAATCTCAATCTTTAGTCTATTGTTAGAAAAACACAACAGAAAACACATAGCTAGAATAGAAAACAAGAGATGAGAATCAATAAAATAATTTTCAAGCAGGCATTAAGGTGAAGCATATGCCTCAAGTCAAAATCTTCAGAATAACAAACAATTGTTCAAATTGTGCATATGAGCCAGAGGTTGACAATTACACTGTCAGCAGAATAAAAACTTCATGGTAAAAATATACATCTAAATCAATGATCTTGAAGAAAAATAGATAGATAATAGTCATGTGACTCATTACCAATGTATAGGTAAAAACTGATACAACAGATTGATCCCATCCAAGCTGTATTTATATGCATTGGACAACTGATAGTGTCAAAATAACTGGGAAGGTTAACAATGAGGACAAGCCAAAGTAATTGATGAGAACATTAGCTAATGAATAGTTGACTAATTACTTATATTTTGTTCAGATATTCAACAGGTTTTAAATTTTTAAAAGATTACTAACTTCCTCTTTGAGGAAAGGGTAAGGGATGGAAAAGAATGATAAAAGGGAAAGGTTATAGGACTTTGGGAGAGAGGATAGTATTCAAGGTGAAGCATAAGGTATGTTGTATCCCCTTGACTGTCAAAGTCCTTCAATGAGAAAGTAAGGGGACGGTAAATTACCTTTTCTATCCTAACTTCCTTCCAAAAAAGAGGAGATTAAAGATATTTCCTTATTTCATTCCCTCCTCCCAAACGGAGAGTTAAGGGGGAAAAAAGGGAGCACAATCAGGCAAGGAAGCAAGTGATGATTTAATGTTCAATAAGATTGCCAAATCACACTTGAATAAAATAATGTATGTTCAATTATACATGCAAAGGAGCATTGAGTTTGTGACTCATATCCAAAGAGAATATTGTATATTACTCCATGCAAAAGAAGTATTGAGTTTGTGGTTCATATCCAAAGAGAATATTGTACATTACTCCATGCAAAGGAGGGATTTGAATGGATGCACAATACAATAAACTTTGTTACCTTGGGGCATTTTTCAATTATGGGTGTTATTCTTGTAATTTCTGATCTTCTCCTATTATTCTATATAAAGGAAAAAACCTAGACTTTGTAAGACAATTGTAATTTTCTCCTTCATAGTGAAAAACCACATATGACTCCATGGAAGTAGGCACATTGCCAAACCAAGTGAAATTTCTTTTGTCTTGCTTTTCTCTCTCTTTTCAAGTTTTGCTATTGTCTATGTGTGCCCGTAGCATGAATGTCACTTAAAAGGATGCATGCTAGCAAAATAAGTGGTGGAGTATGTTGTATTCTAAAATACACTTAAGTCAAAAGTATGACAAATTTTTTTAAGAAATAAATCAAAATCAAAACAAGAATAGCAACAAAAACATTTAAGAGCATCCAGTGCGATGAAAAAAATATCAGGTGGAGAGTTGAAGTTAATAGATAAGGTTTCACTTGGTCAATCTAGTTAGCAAATAAAGCAATGAAGGAGATGATTTGGCCCTCATTAGGCCTTCATTAGACACATCTGCAACCTCTGCTCACACTGTATGAAACTTGTAATAGAAAATTAATACAAGGAACTGTCTAATTCACAGATTCCAGTTTTTTGCCTTTGTTATATAAGAGAAGAATGTCCTTCACTTACTCAAGCAGCCCACACCTAACGTTTAGAAATCACAGTCCTATTCTTGGACAATACTTACAGAAAATGAACATATATGTAACAGTTGCTAGCTCGATATTTGTTATTACAAGACTATATTGTGTTAAAAACAATGATACAAAAAACCAAATGTCTTAGATTCTGAATGTTGATTTGACACTTGATAGCATGCTCTAGTATGTAGTCTAGCGACTTCTATATACAATGAAGTCATCCCAACATGAGAGGGACAAACCCAGTAAACACCAATAGAAACAACTCAACAAACTTGACAAAAACTAATTGTTGTACATCAGTAAATGATCCTACAGCATCTAAACAATCTCCTGCATCATACTACATTTTACTATATGAATATATCAAAATTACAATGAAAATTAAGTGACCTAGAAGGGGAGAGTTATTCGTTGCAACAAAAATGGGGTCAGCTAGTGATATTCAAAGTTTATCATGGCAACAGGCAAATTCAGTATTCACTCTAGACGATACCAAAGTAACATTAGAGTTAATTTGGATAAGTATATATCTGAAATGAAAGTTGATTTGAATTTGTGTTTCAAGTTGATAATTTTTTTTAAAAATAGTATTATATCCAATTCAATTCATATATTCATTCATTTCTAATAACTATTTATCCAAATCATACTTTCTAAATGAACTTGACAAGGAATTACCATCTTGTAGAAATCAGGTTTCTCGGCTTTCTTTGTGAAACTAGGAACTAATCCCCATGTCATACAGTGAATAGCATAACCCTCGCCACCGGACCCATCTCCTCTACAAACAACTGGCAAGTTCGATCCAGGCGACACATTATAAGATGGCCGGTATCTAAAAAATTAGAATTAGAAATCCCTAAAATAATAAACTGTTGATTAAGGCAAGAAGTCAAATTGATCAATTGAAACCAAAATCAAGTGTTCAAAGAGATAGAGAGAGAGAGAGAGAGTATAAAGGTACCGGTCCATGTTAACTGAACGGACGCGAGCGTCGGAGAGGTGACAAGCTCTGGAAATGTCATCAGTTCTGAGAGTACAACGAGCTCTACCACACATGCTTCTTTACCGGCCGTCGATTCACTGCCTCCTCTCTCTACTTTGTCAACTGAATAAGGGCGGGAAGAAAGTGCGGCTACTTTTTTTTTTTCTTTCCAGTACAGTGTTTAGTGTTGTATAAAGTAGAACTAGAAACCGATCGACAACCGTTGGATTTGAGCATTCTCGAGATTGTATGGCAGTGTTCTGGCCTTGGTCTCCCCGGTTACCACGTAACAGATGTTCGATTTAGGCACGTGTGCTCTTACCATATCTTTTGGCTGGTATCACTTACAAAAATCTAGGTTACTTGCATAAAAAATGACCCATGTATAATTAGATTGAAAATACTCCCTTCACTTTTATATTGATAGGAGGAATATATTCTTATCAACCTAATAATTTCTCAAATTGAAAATCTCAAGGGTTCTTTTATTTTTCAAAAGGTAACTCGTTTGTATAATATATTTTACATATATTTTAATAAAATCTAAATTATATAATTTTTTTACTTTTCAATAATTACAAACAATAAAATTTAAATAAATTTTACCGCTATTTTTAATAGTGTGAGTAGTTAAATGTCTCATATTCAAATTTTTTAAATCACAAAAATTATTACTAATTTAATAAGAGATGTTTTCATATTCTGTAGACTGTAATATTATTTTGGCCTATTCAGCCTCTAATGAACCAAAATAAATAAATTTCATCAATTAAAATTTCATATAAATTTTATCATTAATTAAATTGAATTATTCCAAACAATACCTAAGTTAAATCGCACATAAAAATAATGCAAGTAAAATTCATCTTCCACAATTTTAGATGGTAATCATTTTATTATAAGTATAAAATGCACTATTTCATATACCTAATTCATTGAAATCATATCTCAAAATTTAGATATATACCTGTCACGACCCGATTCCATAGACACGTGACCGGCACAAGGGTACGGGAAAACTTAAAGCTTTTAGAACCCGTAGTCAGCCTGACATGTCAAATCATCAAAGAATATACCATAGAATCATAACTCAAGGGCTAAGGGTTTACATGCTAATAGAACCTGTATCAACATCATAATATATCAATCAATCACATCTCATCATGTTCTTATTCAGCAGACTATCTCATTATGTCATAATACTGACAACTCACATAATTATACAATAATACAGATACAAATAAAGTATACTGTAATTGCGGAGATTTTAGAATTTAATATTACACAAACAACATTTATTTACGAAAATCCACTGCCGGAGGAGATGGCAGGGAAACTTAACAGTAGTAACTCATTCTGCAACCTGAAAAAAAGTAGTGAGACATGAATGAACGCCTCAACTCAGTGAGTGATACCAACCAATATACAAACCTGGTGTCCTAATGTCATTCTATCATTAATGCTCATGCAACGTGTCACATATACAAATTATCATATAATTTCATACAATGATGGGAATCAGTCCACAGGGATCATACCAAACCTCAATATGGGGAGCCGACCCCCTAACTTGGCTCTCTGTGTCCAACTGATATTACTTTAAAAATCCAATACATAGGGTACCAGTTGTCTCTGACCGAAGTCATGCAGCGACCTGACTGGCAACAGCGAGCAATGAGCAAGCTCCTGAGCTATCATGCACCAGTCAAAACTCATCCATCATATATCATATTCACATTCCTAGTAATCCCTGTATCATCCCAATACCATCCAGCATCCACAATAATTATGCAAACACATAATTAATAAATTATTCACATACATGTGCCAGAATGCTCAATAATTACTCATAGTGCATAATTATATAATATATATTCATACGGTAAATGTAGATGCATGGAAAGCAGGAAAGTATATTAGAATCATTCACAACACAGGTGCTGAGAATTAAAGTCAATCAATGACTAGGACCTGGAGCTGCAGAAGATGGTCCTGGACGATTTAGAAAATAAAATATTTAACAAATCATCAGAATAAAATTTAATTACAATTGATTATCTAAATTCATAACAATCCCATTACGCTGAAATAAACCATTCTAACATCGGATTAATTATCAGGGATAAATTTCAGACTGTCATACGCACTCATCGGAGAGTCGCCGAAAAAGTCATCGAAAAATATCAATGGTGTCAGATAGCAGTGAAATTGGTGCCAATATGTTCGTATCGAAGGGTGGATACCGAAAATATGCACCACTCATTTTACTCATTGAAGGATCGCCGAAAAACGTGTCGGCATATCCGAAATTACATCGTATTTAGGTAAAAATTCAAACGTTCACCATAATTTGCAAATGAGATACCGAATCGAAGCTTACGAGATAAGGAAATCAACGGTATGAGAATCTTCAGAAACGGAGGTCGAAAAGTCAATGAAACAAAACTCGGAAAATTCTGGCCGGCGGACACCTCGGCGGCGCGTGCGGCGGCTTACGGTGGCGAACGGCGACCGGATTGATGCCATTGGAACCATCTCGGCTTCCTCTTTCTGGTGGTCTGGCGTGTGTCAAATTTTAGTGACGGGAAGGCAACGTTCGAACTGATTTTCCATTTTCTCTCTCTCTCTCTGTCCGTTCTGTCCTCTATTTCTCCTGTCTCTCTTTCTTTCTTTCTTTTACTTTTTTGCTTCTTTATCCTTCTAATAATAATAATAATAATAATTAAAATCTAAAAATTAATTTAAATAAATTTAACTTTTAAATAATTAAATAAACTAATTAATTTACTTTACAATAATTAATTACCCAAATAATAATAAATCAAAATTCGAGATATTACAATC
>CATKHJ010060350.1:0-31720 GCA_949750685.1 Vernicia montana
TGCATAACAAAAAAGGAATACAAAAAGAATGAATTAACCTAAATATAAAGAGACTATATATAGGCTAAATCAAGGAAACTGAAAAGACTATTCTACCCTTAATAAACAATAAAATAAAATAACCCTATATTTCTTAACAATAATAAGAAAGTATAATGTATTAGTATGTAAGTCCAGTAATATTGTCATTTTAATTGTAATTATTTTATGTGATATTACTAAAGTTTTAAATTAAATTTTTTTTAGTATCTAATACTGTAATTTTTAAAAATATTTTTTTATTAATTAACATTTATGGAATACATTATCAATAAGAAATTATTTGTAATAGACTAATAGCTTGTATAAAAAGTTAGAAAGTAGTTATCACTTATAATAAATTATTTATTAGCTTTAAGTAGTATATAAGTCAATATTAAAATTATTTGAATTAAGTAAAATATTAATATAATTATATTTATATTATATTTATATAGTGATTATATTTTTATAATTTAAAATCATTGAGAAATTTTGGGTTTTGATTGTTTTTGTTCATATAAATTATTAAATTGCATATTTTTGTTTCTTTTTTTTTTTCAAGATATTTGAATCTCCGTATTGTATTGGATTGGACCAGAACCGAAATATTCGATCTCCGAATTATATTGTCCCTAAATTTTCAGAACAATACAATATGAAAATTTTTTATTTTGGTTCTGGTTCCAGTTCTCCACAAATTAAAATTCTCGAAATTCAATCAAATCTCGAAAATTTTCAAATCCCCAAATTAGACCAAACCGTGCTCAGCCTATTTTTTTGCTAAACCCCACCAATTTCTTCCTTTTAAATTTTATTATTATTTCTATATCTCCCTTTTTCACTTTCTCCTTAACACAGTAGTGCCTACAGGGCTGAGCACGGTTCGGGAGAATCCGGAAATTTTTAAATCTTCGGAACCAAACCGAACTTCGGAGATTTTCAAAATGGGATCTTCGGAACTGAACCGTAAGGAAAAATCTCCGTACTGAACTGTCCCGATTTTTCGGGATGGAGATTTGGGTTTAATGGGACGGTTCGATACGAAACGAGACAAAACGGAGATTCGAATATTTTTTATTTTTAAATAATTAAAAATTAAATTTTACTTATATATTATTTAATTTCATTAAATGTATTGCTAATTTAATATCAAAGTGTGTGTATATATATATATATTGTAATTACTAATTTGAAAATGAAATTTTATAATTAGTAAAAATTAAATTTTACTTATGCATTATTGAATTTCTTTAAATGTGTTGCTAATTCAATATCAATGTGTGTGTGTGTATATATATATATATATATATATATATAAGAACTCTTTAAATCGGTTCTAGTTTCGATTCTTCGGTTCGGAATGGTTCGGTATGGTTCTGTACAGTTCTCAGTATGGATAATTACTAATCTCCAGAACCGTACAAAAAAAAAAAAAAAAAATAGGGACGTTTCGGTTCGAAGAAAGTCAAACGGTTAACAAATATTTTTCGGTTCTGAATATTTTTTATTCGAATTTTCGATACTGTTCGATATCTCCGAATCACGTGCTCAACCCTAGGTGTCTGGCTGGTGTTACTAAAACTAATGACAAATCATTTTTATTTTAAAATTATGTATTAAATATTACCTGAAGATTTGATAATTTTTCTTCCAAGTCACAAGAAGTTTAAGTTAAATTTTAGTTTATAATAAATAGACTTCGAAATTCATTAATATATATTAATTTGCTTTCTTTTAATTTTCTATTAATTGGTAACATTAAATAAAAGCTTTATCTTAATATTTAAAAATATTATTTTTTTAAAAATTGCATTATAATGAAAATAATCATAATAAAAAGTTTATAAGAGAAACTAAAATTGAAAATTAAAAGGAGTTTTTGACATAAAAATTTCAATTACCTCTCACAACGTATTTTACCAACACAAACCCCTTTTTTTTTTTTTGCAAAATAAATAAAGACTCATGCTATAATATTATAATACTGATTGAATTACTATCAAAAGGGGGAAAATTATTGGAAGTGTAAAAAAAAAAAATTAAAAACCCTCATATTTCTAATTTTCGGCATCAATTTTTTTTAATGTTTTAGTTTAAAAAAATTAACATGAAAAATACAAAAATTAAGCAAAAAATACTCATAATATATTTAAAAAAAAACTCACGAGAGAACTCAAAAAAAAATTTATGTTTAGCCCTATGTTTATTTCCATTATTGTTATGTTAGCCTTTATCATAAGTTATAACAGTTCCTATTTCTTTATTTCGCCTTAATTGATTAATTCTATATTCAATTAATAAATATTGATTTTTCCAAACTAGCCTTTTGAGTATTAATTTGTATTTTTTTTTTACTTAGATTTCTTGTTCTCTTTATGAGATTTACCGAATATTATTTTTATGAAAATATTGCATTATTTTAAACAGTTAAGTTTTCAAATTTTAAAATTTTTTATTATAAATTTGAAGCTAATATTGTAGTAATCATATTTAGTTAAAGAAGAAAATGTTAAGCTGTGATTTAAAATAGTTAACATGTTAATCGTTTAATTATTAACTATCAATATGATTAAAGAATATTAAATATCACAAAAATATTTTACATTCAAATAGTTAATTAAGAAAAAGAAAAAATAAAAATACAGTAAAATATTTTGTGATTTCACAGTTATTTTAAAAAAAAATTATAATTTTATTTATGACCTTTATTACTCCGTGTTAAATGTCGTTTGACATAAGATATGATACCATCAAAAATATTAATGTAAATTTTTTAAATATTTTCTAATGTTATAATCAAAACGCATAATTTTAATTTAAAATTTAAAAAAAAATTGAAAAAAAAAAATGTAAGGAAAATTTAGTATCACTGCTGTTTTCTGTTTTTTTTAATTAAATTTCAAAAAAATAAGTATTAGAAAATATTTTTTAAAAAATTATTATTTTTTATTTCTTTCATATTTATTCAGAAATATTTTAAAAATAAAAAATCAAAAATAAAAAACAACAAATTTTAATTTTTAAAATTTTTTAAAAAATAAAAAATAAAAAATGATATCCAACAAACCCGTAACGTTTTATAACAACGCTTTCCATTTTAACAAAAACAAAATCTGACTGCGCTAAAATAATATAACATTTGGCAAATATTAAGTAGGTGTATGTAACTGAAAAGGCAATTGTCATTTACTTGTGTCTTTTTTTTAGTTTGTTGTGATTCTTTTGAATGATGGAGCAGTAATTAAATCAGCAAAAAGATCTGGCCGTTCAATTTTTGTGGCTCAAAATTCTAATTACATAATCATTAGGGGAAAAATAAATTCAACTTGAATATATATATAAAGGTAATTTCATTAAAAAATGAAAAGTAATTGTAATTTTTTTATTGATTAATTTTTTATTTTTCATTAAAAATAAAAAAAAATAATTGATTTTATAAATCTTCAAATCATAGTACGTGACCAATGAGATTTTAATTTAAAAATAAGATTAAAATTAATGTAAAAAAAGTCATAAGTTTGATTTTTAAATTTATTTCATACTCAAATTGGGTTATAGTAATATATATTTAAAATTCAATATAAATAATTTTTTAAGTGTTATCAAAATTTTAGTATTTTTTAAGCATTTATAGTGTATTTCATAAATGGATAATAAATTTTTATGCTAATACTTAACATGTTATAAATAAAAAAAGTATCCATGGAAGTTTATGATTTTTTTTTAATTAAATAAATGTAAAGACGGGATTGAAATAATATCACTAAATGGATCTTTTATCATAATCACTTATTTATTTCAAATAATAATTTTTTTTGTTAATTTCAAGCAATAATGTGAGAATAACAACTCATTTAAAACAATTTTTTTTTTTTTATTAACAACAACTCATTTCACTATTATTCTATAAATTTCAGAATTAATTATGTTTTACTACCTTAACAATAGATACTATTACTATTTATTTGCACTCACAAGTTTTTTTTTTTTTTTTTAGTGATAGTATATACATTTCTCCACTTACACATAAAATATTAAGTTCAAGTTCAAGTCAAAATTTTCTCATTATAAAAATAATAATACCATTCATTTGAATTATTCAAATCAAAATTTTATATTTTATAATTTTGTATGAAATAAATTCATAAATTTAAATAAATTGGTGAATAAAAAAAATTATATAAATATAAATTTAAAATAATAAGGTAAATTTGGTTCATGAAATTCAAGCTTTAAGACCTGCCAGCCTAATATAAAATAACTATAAAAATAAGTAATTTCGAATTTAATCTATTTTAAAACAATAATAAAAAAATATATATGTCTAGTAAGGCTAAAATAATTTTAGAATTAATTTTTTATATAAAAAGGTACTATATATAATAAATATTAGAGGATGTAGTACGGATTATCAACAACATAAAAAAAAAAAAAAAAAAAAAAACTCTTAATTTGAATCTCATTACATTGTGCAAGAAAATAATATGAAGAAATATATATATTATTTTAATATTTTTGAGAATTTATTAATTTATTTTTCTAGGATGATTATTATTTATTTAATTTTTTTTTAGGAAAATGAATGAATTTCTTTAATGTAAAAGAAAAGAAAGAAAAATAATTTAATGGGCGGCCCTATTTGCTAGTTAACCAAATCCAAATTCAAGATTTTCAATTATAGCTTAATTGCGTCTATGGACCAACCACTTTTTACCAACCCTCAAATAATAATACTATATTATATTATTATTGTGCCAAAACAAAAGGTTAAGTAATATATTCCTCTGTTCAAAAAAAAAAAAAAAAAAAAAGTAATATTTTTTTTTTTTTTTTTTTTTAACAAAAGGAAAAATATCCCTTAAAAAAAGTGAGGTAATATTTATTTATAAAAAACAATATCTCAATTTGAAATTTTCATTCATCAATTTAAAAAAAAAAAATACAGATGGCAAAATAATAATTAATTATTATCAAAATACAAAAAAAATTAATAATTTCTTTTAAAAAAATTTTAATTTAATAACTTAAAAAGAAAACAAAAATAACATAAATCTCACTCATATATATTGGCGAGTAAAATTAACATATACTCGCTATATTTGTTTGACACGTAGATTTTCGATGAAATATTAAATACAAGGAATACGCGTTATTGAAACGAAACGAGTGTAATAAATTCTTACTCGACCGAGTATTGAAAAAAGATTAAAAAAAAGAAAAGAAAGAGAGTAACGAAGGCGTTAGAGTAAATGCAAATTAAAAAATTATTTTATTTTTTGTACGAAAGCAAAATAGGACTGCTTTTTTTTTTTTTTTTTTTTTTTTTCCTTTTAATAAAGACTGTGAGAAGGCAAGAAAAAGGAAAACCCAAAAAAAATTTAAAAAAAAATCTTATAATTAAAATATATCTTAATAATTTCAGATTTCTTGCATTTCCTGAGAAAAATAATAATAATAATAATAATAAAGCTTTTGGAGCTCCTCTCATGCGTTCTCATTTCTTCCTCTTCTAATTTTCGATCTCTGCTTTTTTTCTATTTTCTAAATTATTGGTAAGTTTATCTGATTTTTTTTTTCTTTTTTTTTTCTTATTTTTTTTTACAGTATTTTTTGGATGTTTATTTTTTTTTAATTTTTAATTAAAATTTAGGAAAAAATGAAATTTATGTTGGAAATTTTTTTTCTTCCTGTTTATGCAGATTTTTGTTTTTGTTGTCAAATTTGACTAAATTCTGTAGCAATTATGTAAAAAAAAATGAGAAAATTGAGGTACATGGTTTAATTTTTATTCCCTCATTTTTTCACTTATGCAGTCATTAGGGTTTTGATTTTGAGTTTACTAGATTTTATCCCCGAGATTTAAGGGGAAAGCTTCTGTTTTCAGGTTAGGGTTTAGTAAATTTACGAAGTCATTTTATTTCTTCAAAAATTTGAAGAGATCTCTCTTCTTTTTTTTTTGGGTCTCACTCAAGTTACTGAGACTTGTTTGGACTTTTGGTCGTTCAAGTCTCAGTATGAGTGGAAAATCTTATCTTATGAGAATTTCAGATTCTGTTTGCTTTTTGTGTAAATTTGGTTTCTTTACTGATCTGAAAGTGTAATGTTTATTTAATTTTTCAAAATTTTGATGGAACTTTAGAGGAGAAGCTATGACGTCTGAAACTGGAGTACTGACGAGCACTGCAAGGGAGCCCTTTGGAATGGGCCTCCAGAAAAGTCCGGTAACGTCGCAGCCGGTGATACAGAACATGCGTTTGGCTTTCAGTGCTGACGGAGCAGCTGTCTACAAACCCATGACTGGCACCACCTCACCTTCCTACCAACCCTTCTCCTCCTCAGCTGCCGGAGGTGGTGGTATGGAAGCATCAGCCGCGGTTTCACCCCATGGGATTAATGTGAACATGGGAAAAGGCGGTGAGACGATGAAGAGGAAGAGAGGGAGGCCGAGGAAGTATGGGCCAGATGGTACTATGGCACTAGCTCTTGTACCTGCACCGCAATCTGTCCCTGTAACCCAGCCAAGTGGAGTTGGTTTCTCTTCTCCTCCTGCTCCTGCTCCTGCTCCCGCTGTTAATTCTCCTCCTCCGTCAGGAGGACCACTTTCTCCAACTGGGATTAAGAAAGCGAGAGGTAGACCCCCTGGTTCTAGCAAGAAGCAGCAACTTGAAGCTTTGGGTAAAATTTATCTTGTTATTTTCTGAATATAAATCTCTCTGTGGACTCTTTTAAATTTAAAAGGGGGTTTATGTTATTTGATTTTGATCTTTTGCATTATTATTATTATTATTATTATTATCAATTTTTGTCTGTCACGTGTTGGAATTGGAATGTTTTTAAGTTGTTGGGATTTTAAGGCAACAGTGGCTTTCGAGGTTTTGACCTGTTCTACTGGTGTGGTTGTTTTCAGTTTTTTTACTTGTATAGTTATAGTCATTAGTCATATTTTCTGCATGTAGGTCTTGAGTGGGTTTGGTTACTTTTATTTTATGTGTTAGTTTTGGGACCTTATTGATTCTGATGGTTGTTGCTGATATAATGAAAGGTATTTAGTGTTAAGTAAAGATGACTCTGCAAAATAGAAAAAGGAAAGCGATGTGGATGTGGGTAATGCTGGAACTTGAGATCTGTTCCTTCTGACTTCATATTCTTGTGCGCCAAAATTACCTATCTGCCCTTACTTATTATCTATTGCTGTGGTACTGGGCATTCTTACTATCTAGTTATAGATTCATTTCTCGTTAACATTTTTATGATGTTTATTCCTTGCATATTCTATGATATTTTTTTCCCCAGGTAAAAGTCAATTCTTTAATGATTTTTCACTTGATTCTGAAAGCCTTTTGGAACTTTCTTTCAACTGGTTTGAACAATATTTTTGCTTGAAAATTTCTTTCAATGAAAAAAAATCAAATAATCTTTGAAATTTAAACCAAAAAATGAATTTCAGTTATTTTGCTTTATTTTTATAGAGAGAATGAAAATTCTTTTTTTTTTTGTTCAATTTTTGTCTACTACATAAATGAAATCATTGTTATTTTTCTTGTGTTTGTTTATGTACTTTGAAACTTTGTTTTTCATGTCATTGTTATGCTGTGATTGACTTTCCCCTAACTATAATTTACTGACAGAGTTTCTGTTCACAGGATCAGCTGGGTTTGGATTTACGCCACATGTTATCACAGTGAAAGCTGGAGAGGTTTCTGCTTGTCCTTTATTTTTTCGGTTTTTCATTTTCACCTTTCCTGATTATTGCAGACAAATTCCAATTGTTGCAAATAAACAACTAGTTTTTCATAACTAGTTATCATCTTTGAATTATATTATATATTTTGAACACAAGTGTTAATATTATTTACCATACATATGCTGTTCGTAGTTAATTTTGCATGCCATGTTAATGTTTGAAAATTTTATATTTAGCTACATGGTTACAAAAGTGAGCAAGATTATCCAGTGTAAACATGATGGTATTTTTATCCAAATTCGTGATTATTTGTTGCATTTTCCTATCCTCCTAAACTAAACTGAAGCAATGAGAAAAGAAATTCTTAGATGCACATACATTGAATAATAATTATCATTGTGCATTTTGGTTTTCAGAATTGTTTAATTTAGCATGTTTGTATAAAAGGTTTACAGAATCATTTGTTAAGCTATTTTAAATTTTTAATGCATAGTTTTGAAGCTTCACAAGTCATGAATACATTAAAGTAGATTTAAGAATGGTAGATTGCTCTTCGTAGTTAAATCAAGCAACAGTTAGTTTGTGTTTTTGCAGTTTTCATTTATTTTGTTGTAAAATATTATCATTTGGGGGTAGTCGCAACGACTCATTTCAGGGGCTTGGGAGGAGGTAAAGCACTTTGAGGATTTCTGATTTTGGAAGTTCTTTAATTGTCCTATGTGACTAATCCATGATTGATGTACCCTTTTAAATGAACAACCAATCATTTCAAGCCTTGAATATTCGTATGGAAACCAGATAACCCAGTAAAAAAAAAAAAAAGGAAAAGAAAAGAAAAAGAAACCAGATAACTTGGTTATTTTACTATTTCTGTCTCGCATTTGGGCAAAGACTTTAACAAAGCATTCCTGTAAGTTGTTTTGGTTAAGTAATGACTTTTTCACAAATTTTACTGTACAAACTGGAAAACCTTCCTAATAGTGAGAAATGTCTTTATTGATTGATTATTGTTGTGTTAAACTATAGGTTTTTTTTATACCAGGGATGCTTCTGCTAGGCTATTGTATGCTTGCCATTCTTGTGTTCTATGTTACTTTAACTGGATTGCGAGTATTGCATACAGATATGTGCTGTATCTGGGGCTTGATTCACCAATTTCCTTAAATTTGAGGGTCCATTTGGATAGCCAATCATTTAAAATGATTGGGTATTTGGAATTTGATACTATATTGATTTTTTTTTATTTTACACTTAAAACTCAAATCCGAATTCACATTAATTTCAAATGACTATCTATTCAAATTGACCCTCATAATTTTTTTTAAAAACTAATTAGATGTGTCAATGTACTATATTAATGTCCGTATATCCTTATTTGATACAACTGCATTAGGGTAATATGAAAAGCCAAAGTAACTATGCCTATATCATGCATGGACAGTCCTTGGATACTTCTAGATGTAAGCTTGATACTTCTAAAACATTTTAGAATTCAAGGTGAACATCATAGTCATTAAATGCATTTAATACTTATTGTACACTTATGGGTATATCTCTCATCTTCTTTGATCTCGTAACATAGAGGTGCTCAGTTTTTCAATTTCTTCAAAGTGATAATAATGCTATAAAATGTAAGATGATATTTACTTACCTTGTCATATTCATCATTTTAACTTTTAGATACCAATATCAAAGTTTCCTTACCTTATTACATTGTTTTTTCCTGATATGATTTGCTTCTAAAATGAATGTGTAGTTCTTGATTGCATGGCCCATACCCATAACATTCAATATTCTAACCTAGATGTAACGCCTTGGTTGCAAAACTTTATCCAGTTATTGCATTGGTGATTGTTCAAACAATGCATGGACTCCAAGTAATAATTTAGATTGACGTGTCAATAGTAGAAAGATTAATGATACGCTAATTAGAAAAAGCAACTCTTTGATAGGTATTTTTACTAGTTCCATTAATGTGTCGTACGTATTTTTGCATAGCAGTCTGACTGTTATGGGGAAATCAGTATCGCTTTAGAGGGCAAGATAGTTATTAGAAAATGAGAATAAATGCTATGTTATTAATTATTCTCTCGATTAGCTTCCATGATGTGTGAAATAAGGATGTGGCAAGTGCTACTTTAGGTTTCATATTTATTAAATTCTGCTCATTCTACGGGGAATCTATTCTTCTGATATAGTAATAATCCCAACACGTTTAGGCTCTTTGGTTTGGTCCTAAATTGTTCTATTGTTTTCTTCCGTTCTATGCTTACGTTACTTGGTATCAAGGTGTTTTATTAATCAGGAGTGACGTATTCTTTTTTTTGTTATTTAGGATTTAATCCAGAGTTGCCGTATTCTTTTATTTGTTTTTTTTAGGATGTATCTTCAAAAATAATGTCATTTTCTCAACATGGTCCAAGGGCTGTTTGCATCCTGTCAGCAAATGGTGCCATATCCAACGTGACTCTTCGCCAACCAGCTACATCTGGTGGAACTGTAACTTATGAGGTTTGTCGTGTTGCATTTAACTTCAAATTTAGTTACCTGTTGACCAAACACAACTCACACACATATAGAAAAGTGACTAATGAATTTCATTGGGAGCATCATAGATTGGTGTGACTTTAACTCGTTGACATCTCCACATTTTAACTTGTGAAATTGTAAAATAGTTGGGATTCTACAAATGAATCCATGAATATTGAATGGGAAAAGATTTATAGTCTAATGACTTATCTATACTTAGCAAGATAGAAGGTTTCAATTTTTTCAAATGAACGATTTGAAAGACCTATTGGTTTCTGTGTCATTTATCAGCCACTGAAGAAGCAAAGATTTTGAATAGTTTGGCCATTTTTTTTCAACTTTAATATTTTCTCACTTTCATACGATATAATTCAAGCTTTCAAAAATTAAGAAATTTTATTTCTTGAAAAAATTAAGGGATGGCAAATATGAAAAATAAGAGCTCATGTTCATAATATTTGTGAAAGATTAGTCACATTACTTGCATTTTGCTTTGTGATCCTTGCATACTAGGAAAAATATTAATAGAATACAACAAAGATTTCTTCTTTTCCAAGAGCCAGTATTCAACTTTTGACCCTGTTAAGTTATTATGATGTCTAGGTTGCAGCATCTAAACGTAGATACTGAAATGGAAAGCTAAAGCTGGATTAGTATGTGAGAAGGGGGTGCAAAAGTGGAAAAATATAAATAGAATACAACAAAGATTTCTTCTTTTCCAAGAGCCAGTATTCAACTTTTGCCCCTGTTAAGTTATTATGATGTCTAGGTTGCAGCGTCTAAATGTAGATACTGAAATGGAAAGCGAGAGCTGGATTAGTATATAAGAAGGGGGTGCAAAGGTGGATTTATATTTGGTGTAGGGTTGGAGGTGTTGTCTTTAGAACAACACTGAAATTTTCACTAGGTTTCTTAGATATTGAAGATAAGAGCAAAACGTTGAATTATTAAGTGCAGTTTATGTTTATTGCATTGAATGTTGTACTAAGTTTTATTAAAAGTTAAGACATAAACTTTTGCAGATGTTTCACAGCCCTAAAATGAAAGTTGCTTTTATGTGATTTCCCTTTCTGTGACTTGTGGCATTATACAACTTGTTTATCAACTTTAAAAAATTTACCTGTAGAGCTTCTTTTATTCAGGTTTAAGAGGCAATTTTTCTTACTGCAGGGAAGATTTGAAATTCTGTCACTGTCTGGTTCATTCCTGCCATCAGAAAATGGAGGTCAAAGGAGCAGAACTGGAGGATTAAGTGTGTCTTTATCTGGCCCAGATGGTCGTGTGCTAGGTGGTAGTGTAGCTGGTCTTCTAACAGCTGCATCTCCTGTTCAGGTGAATTAGTTATTCTGTTATCATTGTAGTTTTACAATGTTGTTTTTGGAAAAATCGAGGAACACTATGATGACATCGCCCAAGCAGTTATGCACACCCATGTACATATGTATTTCCTCGAGCTTGTCATGCACATATGTAGTTTGGCATTGTCATGGCATTTTGCAAAATTTTGTGAGGTATTAATAATGGTTGATAACGGAGTTTCTGTAAAGCCCTCTGCTGTGGCATTTGTTTTGATGTTCACTCTGAAATATCAAATATTATTTTTTATCTAGAAAGCAAATCTAACATGATAATCTCACCCTTCAATCATGAACAATAGGGTTTTTGCTCTTTTTTTTTTTTTTTTTTTTGTGTGTAATTCTTTTAAGATAACTTGTATCACTACCATGTTATTAGTTGTGTGATGTTTCAAAAGTAGATATTGAATTAGAATCATCTGTTTGCCATTATGAAATTGTATTCCTATTGTTCATGACCTGATTATGTTCTGACTAAATAATCTGATGAGTTCTACTTCCTTTGTACCACAGTTCAGTCAAAGGTGTTGTATTACCTTCCTGTACCCTCAATTATTTTGAGCTTTGGGAACCATGGTAACAAAATGTTTAATCTGGAAAGGTCAAAAAATTGTGGTAATGGGAAATGACACCCCAACTTCTAGGGTATAATCTAGCCAAAGTTATAACTGCTTCTAATCGTTTGCGGTTTTAACTTCACCATCAGCATGGTCTTTTCACGTTAATATTTAGATATCTGGTCTGAACTGCCCACTGATTTAAGCATTAAAACTTCTACTAGCAATGAAAAGTTCACGACTGCTTTGTTTATTTTGGCCATGGCATCTGCTAATATGATATTGAGCTTTATGTTCCATTGCAGGTAGTTGTGGCAAGCTTCATTTCAGACGGTCACAAGGAATCAAAGTCAGCAAACCAAGTTGAACCTTTATCTGCAATTTCGAGACGCACTTCAGCTGGAGGGACAACTGGGACGAACAGCCCACCGTCACGTGGGACTCTTAGTGAATCCTCAGGTGGGCCAGGCAGTCCACTTAACCAGAGTACTGGAGCCTGCAATAACAATCACCCTCAAGGCATTTCAAGAAATGAAACCTTCTTTTGACCCAAGTCTGACTAATTTGTGTAGTAGGCTTGTGATCTGATGTTGTGCTATACTGTAGGCGTCAGGGAGTCACTTTTGTAATTTAAGCCTTCTGTAAGTTAGTTAAATAAAGACTACAGAATGCTTTCCAACTTGACTCTATAGTTGCTGGAAAGTGCCAATTAGGTAGTGACTAGTGGGACATCCCTTTTTGAGGTTGTGAAGTTAAGAGGATCATATGCTTTTAGGTCTTAGAATGAGATGAGTAGCTTTACATATGTTGGTTTATTGTAGTTGTTTGTTGTTGTTGTTTCTGCCCTACAAAATGAAACTCATCTCTGTTTATCTATCCATCAAGGCTCTACAAGTGAGGCGCCCTTAAGATGTTCCTCACTTCAATCTTCATTAATTTTCTGTATGATACGTATTTTTTTTTTTCCTAATTCCTTTCATTGGGTTCTTAAACCCAGAACTGAACTCTGTGTGTGCGCACTTGCCTACTGAAATTGCAGATAAGGAGCCACAAAGCCTGATTTCAGAGACCACATTACCTTAATACACGAGATGGCCACATTAACATAATAGTCATATTACCACATTTATGGGATCCATCATCAAGAAGCAGAACATCATCTTCTGTGCTTCACAAATAATAATTGCAAAAGATTCTTTGATATCATCGCCAGAATAACATTTGCCGAACCTTTTCCTTATTATTAACATCAAGTGAACTTGAAGTTGGATTGGATTCTATAAAATAGAGGGAGCATAGACAACCATTTTTACTATGCTCTCAAGGTTGTTACAGTGAGCCATAATCCACATTGTCTCCTATTCTACTATGCTAACTTGGTAAGAAATCAATACAAGTTCTGAAGTTTGCTGGTTGTCCCATTTCAGTGGGAGTAGCATTTGGTTTTACTATTTTTCCTTTTACTTAAAAAAAACTAGTTACCCAGAGAGAGAGAGAGAAGTACTTTACAATGTTACATATAGTATAGGAATACATCTGAGGAAACTGGGACTTACTTCTTGGCTCTCTTCAACAGAAAACGCAATGAAAAGAAACCAAGAACAAAAGTCTGCCAAAACCATCCTCTTGCATTAGCAGAATCCACCCTTTTTGCTAGGTTCCATGCATATATGGCCTCACCAATATGTGCTGCTGTAGCTAGAAGAAATACTGCCCTTATCATCCACATTGACCGGAAGAAGAAAAGACCGATAGCTGTGAAGAGTGGCACTGGCCCTATATCTGGTAAGTAAGCAGCACAGAACAATGTACCCATTCCAATCACACAAAACAGCCACGTATATATGGTAGGTCCATCCAAAGTTTTCCTTTTCCTCTCCTGCCAGTACGAGATAGTTGCAGCCATGCCCTCTCGAGGAGTCACAACTGGAACATAGCCAAGCTCCTCCTTAGCTTTGAGGAATGAAAAATAGTGGGTCACACCAACCTGTTCAAACACACTGGATTCAGCAAATATAACAAAGTCTATAACATCAGAAATTGGCAAATGAATCAATCTCACCAATTTTATTGAAACGAATGATATCCTGTGAAAATTAAAAAAGATAACCTATGTACATAATGACAGATTTGACTTAATTTCAGAGCAAGATATGCATATGCATAGGTCAGTCTGCACAAATATTCAGCAGAATATATTGGATTTTCAAACTTACCTTATATACTTCAGCAGGAAGGATTAATGGCTGAGGAAGCCACCATCGATTTAACCATGGATACAAGAGTGTATAGATAGCCCCAGAAATCTTTCCTAGAATAAGAGCACGAGGAACAGATAAAGAAGCCTTTGGTAGATCATAATCCAGGCTTCTGAGAAGAGGTCGTAGGAATTCAAAACTGTTGATTGGAGATCCTGTGAAAGAAGCAAGTCATTTCCTTTTCCCTCATTTAAACCATCATTCTAATTATCCAATATAACTCATGTATTGAAGTTGCTCTCTTACATTCCCATTGAAGTTATTGGAATTAGAGAGTCTCAAGATTCAATTTTAATACTTCAATTTCACAAATGTCCAAGAAGATTATTTCAAAGTATATTGTTACCATCGGATATAAAGTATGGCTGTCCAGCAGCTACTGGATGTCCTCCATTCCTGGGAATGTCATCCAAAAGTCCCATGCTTGCCAATATCAGTGCAAGCACAAGGTTATCCACATAAACCCAGTCTGTTTTCACATTTGCACCTCCAATTCTGAAAGGCAACAGACCCAACTTTGCAAAGGATATAATTCTTGGAAAGTGCCTTTCTTCACCTGGCCCATAGATAGCAGCTGGACGAATGGCACACGTATAAAGATGTTTTCCATTGTTCTTCCTAATACATAACAGGAATAATCACATGATTTGTTGGCTATCATAGAACCACCGAGCAACATAAACAATCAACAAATTGCTGGAATTCTCCATTCCCCTCTTCCAGGGTAAAAATTGTTGGATGTTAAAAAGCAATTAAATTTTAGTCCAAACAAATGCAAGTCTTAGCATTTTGATCTTTAACCAATGAATTAAAGCACAAAAATGCATAAAAATAGGAATCTCAAAAATAAAATACTACTTACTTGAGAGGACGGCCATTGTACTTTAGAACCAACTGTTCAGCCATTGATTTACTCCGGCCATATGGATCAACATGATCATCAATAGGGAAGTAAGGTAAGGTTTCATTGCCATTGACAATCTCCTTTCCCCCAAAGACAACATTATAAGTGCTGACATAAACAAGCCTTTTGATCCCAAACTCGATACAAGCTTCCAGAACATGGCATGTTCCATTGATATTAACCTCATCAACACGACCAAACTGAAGCATTTCTTTCCCCGACATGCCATAGGAAGCAAGGTGAAACACACAATCCGCACCGCGAAGAGCTTTTTCAACATCTTTTTTGAGAGTGAGATCCCCTGTATGTATCATCACTGATCATGGATTAGAGACTCGCAATATACAGTTTGAAAATGAAAATTCACAGAAGAAGCTAAAAAAAATTGAAGATAAAGCAATCAATTTTATGGATCCAGTTGAATCTAATAGTCAACTAAAAAATAATCAAATTAAAAAGAAAAATCGTATTGAGTGGATAGTGAAATGAAGAAGAGACCTTGAATGCAGTGAACTCCACGGGAAGTGAGTTGGTTAGACCAGGGAGAAGTGGACCGAAGGTCAAAAGCTCGGACATGGCAAGCACCTCTGCGTGCAAGCTCCAGACACAGAGCTGAGCCGACGAAGCCCAGCCCACCCGTGACCACGAAGGTGTTGTCTTCTATGCCTTCATTCTCGCTCAAGTGCATTTTTTATTTTTTATTTATTATTTAAATCTATCTTCGTTTTCGAAATTTCAATGGAAGAAGAAGAAGAAGAAGAGTGCGATATGTGTGATTTGCCGGCACCTCTCTCTCTCAATTTCGCACCAAGGTCACACCACTCACACCTGTTTTCTTTTATATTTCTTTATATGTAAGATTATTCTTGTAAATAAAATTACATGCCACAGGACATCTTTGTGATTTAAGAGTTTCAAATTTAAAATGTTTCGCTTTTTACATTTTATAAAAAAAATCAACCAGGTTACGATTAATTGGTTTGATAATCTTTTATTATTATTTTTAAACTATAATAGTTTAATCCTTCACAAAACAAAAAAAATATTATCCATGAGACTAATTTTTATTATTATAAAACATATTTCACAAATGTACTAAAACATTGATGAATAGTTGCAATAACAATTTAATTAATATAAATTAATAGGAATAAAATATAATGGATAATAAAATCCATTATTTATACTAATCAATAAATTTTAATCATCTTAATTTCACCCATTTAATTATTTAAAGTAAATCTTGCCTACACTGAAAAAGAAAAGAAACTTGGGAAATCTGCAAAATTTAGGACTCTTCCATTTTACTCTATGCATGTATCATCATTGAACATGAGACAGTTCCTTTGAAAAAGCCAAAAAGTAAAAAAGGAAAATCAAGAAGAAAACATAAAAGCACAACCTTGGTATACCATCCCCTGCATACATGTGGGGAAAAAACAAAAGAAAACAATTAAATATATTTTTTTTCTAAATTAAAAAAAAAGAAAAGAAAACTTAGAAGAAATTGTAGTTGTTGAATCTCAAGCTTCCATAACTTGCACTGCAGGCATAGGCATTAAGGAGCTCATTCTGTGCAGACCAGAAATCAGCTTTGAGACCACTTCTCCTTATGGCTTTAAGTATTTTGTTCCTATGTGCATATCCTGTAACCACCACCTTCTGGCTATTAGCATCCACTTCCACTTTCTCTATTCCTGCAAACAAAATAATATAATTAAATCATCAAAACAATGCCCCAATATCTGTTTTATAAACTAACACACACCAAACTCACCTTTCAATTTTGATAGGGATTTCCTTAATCTTTTCTCA
Organism: Vernicia montana; assembly: GCA_949750685.1. Lineage (NCBI taxonomy): Eukaryota > Viridiplantae > Streptophyta > Magnoliopsida > Malpighiales > Euphorbiaceae > Vernicia > Vernicia montana. Next base: position 17,124 of record CATKHJ010060350.1, read on the forward strand.
TGTATGCCAACCATCTCTACCTTCAATTCAACACTCTGCAATTTCGAATTGCTTACATGCATTACTAAAAATTGTTAAGAAGTTTTTCTAAAACTAACCAGACTATTTAAGAGTTAATTAACATTTTTGCCAGAAGAGAATTTGAGAATGATGAAATTAACCCAATTGGTTTGGTCGTCTCCAAAAGGTAACTGATAATAAAGAAATAAAAAAATAATAATAATAATTAAGTACCTCCATGAAGCAGTATATATGATTGGAGATGATGATAGAATGTTCTGCAAAATGCAAATGCTGATCGAGATGGGAGCAGAAAAGTGAAAGAAAGAAAGAAAAATAATTTAGAAGCTACAAATGGAATGATGAATGCAACATATAGGGAATGTCAGGCTCATATATATAACAGAATAGAGGGGGGAGACATGAAAAAAGATGGAATAAACAGTAAAGTACGTTTTGGGTTTTGGGTTGTGCTTTTTCAAAGGGAGACATGTAGACATGAAACCGTTAATATCTATATAAATACTATATACATATAGCTCAAGATTCAAGATTTCAAGACTAGTCTCTCCAAGACAGAGTCCCTCTGCGCAAAGCAATGTGAGTGTTAAGCATATGAAATGATTGGGTTTGACGGGTCCAACCCCTACTTTTTTCTTCTGAAGATCTGTACTGTGGGGTTGCTTTGGCTGCCAAATATTCTGCGTACCAAAATAGAGTTGTTATTACTAATATTTTAAAAATCAGACTGCACTAGCAGATTTAATCAGTTGAATTAAAAATTATTGGCCAGTTTAATTTGATTCACTAAAAAATTGAATTTCTGATTACATTATTTTTTGATTAGTTTTAACTAATTTTTAGTCAGTATTAACTATTCAGATTTTTATTAATGGAACCTGATTAAAAAATTAAAAAAATAAAATAAAATGGTTTTATCTAATTGGTCGGATAACTGATTCAATCAGTCCGACCAGTTAAATTGAGAATTAATGATTTAACCGATTTGATTTTTAAAACATTAATTATTACGGTTAGGATCTTGACCGTCCATCTGGCATACCTACCTATGCTTATTCTTTTCTTCATCAAGGCACTCGTTCCTAATTACTGATCGATGTTATTATGATCATTAATTAATTATGTGCCATAATCAATCAACATTTCACATTTGCATTGCGTTGCTGACCGGTAAAAACCAAAAAGAATAAAAGAAAAGTAGTTGCGGTGGCTCATTGGCTCTAGTCTAATCGAAATATAATTAATAACCCATAGAGGAAGTTTGGTATTTTTTGTTTTTTCCCAATAGTTGGAGTTGTTTGTTTGACCAAATAATAAATGCGTTTTCCAACTCTTTATCAGAACAGAACATATAGTATTACTTTACTAAGGACATATAATTTGATAAAAAAATAAAAAAAATTATTGAAGAAATGTTTGGGAGCTGAGAAAAAACAAAGAAAAGGAGATGGATGGATCTATCCTATGGATAGATGATGGAGCCCTCGAAGATTCAATTGGGATCAGATGAAGAAGATTGAAGAAACATTGGAATCTGGGATCTCTCAGTCTCAGTCTCGGAAGTACATTTCTCGAGAATCACATCACATCTCCCGATTTTCTTTCTTTGGTCATAACTTCATTTTTGCACTTCTTTTTTTATTATTTTCTTTGAATTGCTAGACCCTAGACTGCTTTTGGATCACTACATTGAATATTCTCTCACTTGTGGTTTGTGGAGGGAGACAAGAACTGCTAATAATAACCATATTACACAGACAAAACACATTTTGCTGCTCAAATTCAAAATATCGTCTTTTCTTTTCTTTTCTTTCCTTTCTTTTTTTTCAAAGTAATCCATGGCCCTTAATTTGTTTCTACCAATATCAAACTTAAATCAAAATAATCAAAATGTTCATGTGTTTGTATATGCTCAATCCGTAACTGGGAGATCTCACCCACAAAATACTAGGAATTACCAGACACAGAATGATGGCTATTCTTGGTTGAACAACTTGTCGTTTCAAACTATTTTTTTTTTAAATGTATTAAATGTTCATTTAATACATGCCATCAAATATTAAATGAAAACTTTTTATAAGTTACTTGACATTTGACAACATCTTATTTATAAAATAATTATAGTATCATTATAGTATTATATTATGTAAAATACCAATTCATAATTATTAGAATTATAATTTTAAATCTTATTTAGAACATCAGATATTAAAATAGAATATGAGAAAATTGTGATTTTTCGTAAAAAAAATTATTTTTTTCATAAAATAAAATAAAATAGATTTATTTTATTAAAAACAAAATAATCATATAAAACATCATATATATATATATATATATATATATATATATATATATATATACCCACAAGGGAACTTGAACTTTCAATTGATTTTAAACAATGTAATTATATAAGGGACCTTCATTGTAGTATTGTGTGATTTTAGTTACAATGATTACTTTGATTTTTTTTTTCTCCTTCGGGGACATTCGATAAAATTGGAACGATACAGAGAATATTGCTTTGATTTTTTGCTTTTTCATTAGTAGCATGTTCTATAATTTCTTTAAAAAAACTTAATTGTTTTGTTATTTAACACATGTGTAATTACATAAATGCCTTTCATTGTAGGTTTTGAGGCTTTAATCACAAGGGTTACTTTGATTATTTTGTCTTTTCAATTAGTGGTATTTTCTGTAATTTCTTAGAAAAACTTAGTTTTTTTTTTTTTAGGCATTGTGTAATTATATAAATGTCCTTCATTGTAGGTTGTGATGTTTGTCACAATGATTGTTTTTGGCCATTTTATTTTTTTAGTTAGTGGTTTTTTTGTAATTTTTTTTGTCTTTCAAATATAAATGATTTCGCTTTACTATTAAGTTAAAACAATTAATAAATAAAATTTCAACTATAAAATAATTAAAATAACTAATAAACAAAGTTACGGATTTAACAACGTCGCTTTATTTTTTAGAGCTCTAAAAAACAACTAATTATATTTTTTTTAGGTGCCCTTATATTTTTTTTTAGAGATGTAAAAAACAACTAATATTTATTTTTTAGATTTCTTTATATACAATGATGTCGCTTTAGCATATTTCTTTGAGTTTTTTTATCTTTTTATTTCCTCATTCAGTTGTGGCATAGGCTGAACAAAAACAAATGAAAAAAAAGGTACAAAGAAAAAAAATACTAAAATCAATATATCTAAAATTATTATAATTGAAAGGATAATTAAATCATTTGAGTTAAAAAAAAAATAACAATAAAGTTGGGGTACGTAGACCTTAGCTTTAGATGCATGACAAATTTACGTGCTTCAAATGGTATAAATATAACTAATTTTGAGATTTTATTTTTTAAAAAATAAATATTAACACAAATTTATCAAAATTATTTGTATTTATACTAAGACTCAAAATGAAGAGAGTATAAAGTCCACAATTTCAAAATAAACAAGTAAAAAGTTCACGAGCCTCAAGATGGAGGCCTATGAACATTTTATTATATTTTGTATTTTTTTTTTAAATTATCTCCTAAATTTCTATTAAAACAAAGAAAGAAAATCCAATAAATTTCAAAACTTCTGTAAATTATACTTTATAATTATGAATGAATGTTTATTATTATTGGACAATCAAATCTAAATACTATTCATAACTTTTTTAAAATTTATTAACATAGGCAACCAAATCTAAATATTACTCATAAATTTTCTTAAAATTTATTATTATTTTTTTTATATTTCTGCAGCAATGTGTGGGTTGTAAGTAAGGTTATAAGGATTGTTATACGGTGGATATGGGTCCATCATGCATGGTGGAACTAGGTTCACGAGCATACACTTTCAGCTTTTTTTTTTTTCAATCTTTTTTTTCTCCTCATACTCACCACTGGTCCCCACCTTTTTTGCTGGCAGTTATATTTTACAAATCTATAATTTTATTTTTTTATTTTATGTTTTATTTATATTTTTATTCTTTTATTTTATTTTATTCTTTTAAAAAATGTATTTATATTTAGTGTTAATCATTTATATTTTTATTAATTGATTTATTAATTTATCATAATTTTGTTTGATATAATAATTCGTTTAATCTTTCAATTTTATTATTTTTCAATTGTATTATGTAAAAAAAGTAATGAACCTATATTTTATATTTAATCAACTTGATGCTAATAACAGTGTAATTGTCACCATTTATAAGATACTAGCTTTTACATCACATTTGCATGTGGGGCAACATTTTCAATAACTCAACATTTTCTTTATATATATTATATTTTTAATATAAATTATAATATATTTTGTCATTATATGATGTTGAAGTACTATTAACATATTTTAATTTGAATAATCATAAATTAAAATTAAAAACTTAGTGACTATATATTTGACACAATTATATGCATGATAAATTATTTATATTATTTATATTTGTAATTATTAGATTCATTGTGATAGTTTCATTAAACAAAAACTGTAGTAGTTTCATTAAACAAAAACTGTAGGTTCATCATTTATAAGTAACATGATTATTAAGTATTGCTTATAGGTTCATCAAATACATGATGTAGATTTATCATTTGTGAACTGTAGGAATTGTTCTTCAATGAATCTGTTATCATTGCTAAATGAAGTTATAATTTATCAGAAATGAGTCTGCACCTTATGCAAAAAAAATAAACATGTCATTGTATTCCAATGAATCTTTAACTATTTTCAAATGAACCTACAGGTTATATATAATGAATCTGCATGTTATATATAATGAACCTGTAGGTTATATATAATAAACTTGTTACTTTTATTATCAAATATATGGTGTAGGTTCATCATTTGTGAATTGTAGGAATTATTTTTCAATAAACTTATTATCATTACTAAATGAAACTGTAACTTCTCAGAAATTAACCTGCACCTTATAAAAAAAAAAATGAACATGTCATTGTATTCTAATGAACTTTTAACTATTTTCAAATGAATCTATAGGTTATATATAATGAATCTGTAGGTTATATATAATGAACCTGCAGGTTATATATAATGAACCTGTAACTCTTATAATGATATTTGCATCTAATTATTTTTTCAGAGTGAAAAAGCATACTGACAGTTTTTTGCTCAACAAAAAATATCAAATTTAATTTGAAAATTAATAGATTATTAATATCACATGTAGTGCTTTAAATATATATTTTTGAAATAAGTGTTTTAAATATTTTAAAAATATTAAATCATCAAATTAAATTAAATTAAATTAAAATTTTAAAAAATAATTTTAAATTTTTGTAATTTAAATTTTGAGATTAAATTATTTCTAATTTTGTCATATAAATTTATCAATCCGTATTTAATAGAAATTTGTTGAAATTATAATTACCAAAATTAGAAACTCAAAAAAAAAAAAAAAGAATCGTATTTTGGTTCAAAAAAAAATATTATTTATTTTTATTATTATCCATATAATTATTCTTCAGAGAAAAACAAAAAACGTGATTTTTATAATTGATAATTTAGTGGTCTCCTCTCAATTTTTCTCTTTAAATACAGTTAGTCTTTCATTTTTTTCTCCTTAATTATAATTGGTCTCTCATTCTATTTTTTTCTCCTTAATTATAATTGGTCTCTCATTAATCCACAATGTTACATTGGATTTAGATCTATAATATAATTTACTAGGTAGTACCTATGCATATCCACACAAATTTAATATGAACCAAAATTCTCATACTTGAGCCTAAATTTATCTGGGCTTGTTTTATGCTTGTGATAAAGCCCACACTTTATAGCAGGGCCCAATGTATGAGAGAGAGAGAGAGCTGATAGAGAAGACTGGTGAACCACTAAAGTGGGGCCCGTCGTAGTAGTGAGTGGAAACTGGAAGGTGGAACTGGCGGTTCCAGAGCTTGAGCTTGTTGCTTATACACAGCCAAGTAGCGAAAGATTCCCAAATTAGGACTGCACTCAGCCGAATAAACCCTAAAATTTCTTGTCATTCACCTCACAATGAATCCTATATGGTGAAGCTTCATCACTGCAAACCTGCATTTTGTCACCGTCAATCCGTTGTCTAAAGTGTTGAGAAGGTAATATTATATTATGATTTAAAGAGATAATTTGTCTCTTTTTCTTTGATTCCCATTTTTTGTCTGTTTCAGTAATGTGCTTTTTTTATTGCAGAAATTAGTAGCGCACTTACTGATTCTTCCATTGCTATTTCTTCAGTGCTTTACGTTAACTGCACACATTTGAAAATGGCTACTGTGTTTTCAAGCGTTTTTTTTTTTTTTTAATATGTAGCAATAGAGGACAGAGGAACAACTTGGAATATCAAGTTCAACTAGATTCTAGTGTTGAGAGATTACTAGATATTTTATTTTTATTAAGGATTGAGGTAAAGCATAATCACTTGTAGTAATCTATTGAAAGATAGATTCTTTTATTTGTGACTTCATTTATCAAAGGCTTTCGCCTTTTTCGAAGATGCAAAATGCCCCGTTCTTAGCATAAAGCCAAAGGAACACGCTAAATTCTGGAGCATAATACTTGTAAATGTGCAGTATTTGTATTTGGGTATTTTCTTGTTTTCTTATTTTTCCTTCGAGCTTTCATATTGAATTTGTTTCAACCATTGAAATTTGGCAGTGTCAACAATCTTAACTGAATTGTGAGTGTCTCTTTAAGTGACACAAAGGAAGAAACATATAAGCACATATTTATGTTTTTTGAGCCACAATTGCCTTTCATTTTCTATACTATCTATTAATCTAGATGATATTTAGATTTTAAGAAACTGAAGTCTAGAAATCCATCACTGTCACTGTACTGATTTTGTGCATATCCATTGACGTAACATTTAAAATAGCTAATAACTGATAGTTCATACGCTTTCTCATGCAGGTAAGTGCAGAGAGTGTTCTAGCTGTCAAAGACGCTCAGCTTTAACCATGGACATTCAGGAGAATAATACTACTTTTAGAGGGTCAGGCAAAGCATTATTCAGTGATCAACATTTCTTGCTTAACTTCATTATGAGCACTTACTTAGGTCCTGATGTCTACTCTGATAACCCAAGATGCTCTGCATTTCAACGATTAGCTAAAAGGCTGCCACCATACACTTCAAACAACCTGGGGACTTCATTTCTCAGTATATCTCAACTGGAGAGCTTATATTATTACATCCTGAGAAATGCCCATCCCAGCCTGGTTTTGAAACCTAATATGTTCTATATGTATCTAAAGGGTAGCCTACATTTACCAAGCTTAGGACCAACAGAAGACCATAGGCAGTTTGTAAATTTTTTCCCTTTGAATCTTCATGACCATAAAAAATACTCACCAAGCCATGAAATTGTCAAGGGGATTGTGTTTGTTGATGATCCTATTACATCCTACATGAAAAAGGAGGACCTAGAAAGGTTCAGATACTTATCTGGTGTTGATGATTTGAGAATTGATGTAAAGAAATGTCTCAATTATCAGCATGGACACCAAATGGGTGGAGAAGAAACTGAGCCAACTTGCATGGCAAACAGTGAGAAGGAAACTGCTGGAACTCTTTCTAATGGAACCAAAAAGTCATCAGCAATGTTTCGGGAGAAATACAGAAGACGGCACCGCTGTCACCCTATACCAATTCAACCATTTCCTGGTGATCCTTCTACGTCAGAACTACACAATGAAGAAAACACTTCTAAGGGAACCTGTGAATTGGATGGATCAGCCACAATGCCTATTATTACTCCTCCTAAATTGGAAGAATGTATATCAAATGAGTCTATTATTTTGACTGGCACTGCAAGAAGGGGGATGGCTGGACCGCAAGTTGGCCTTCTAGATATAGGCATTAGCAAAGCTGCCTACTTTTTTCAAGTTGCACTTCCTGGTGTCCGAAGAGATTTTTGTAAGTGTTATTGTTCTGCCCTGGCTCTCTTTGATATATTTGATTCTGATTATTATATCGTAGTCAATACTTTGCTTATTTGGATACAAGGACAGCAAATGCTATTTTATGCCTTCAGAATCGTGAACATTTGAGTTTGATCTACTTAATTGATGCTTACCCCGTTTTCTGAATATCTCCTACCGTATTGCTTTAGTCATCTCTTTCCTTGCTATTTTCTTATCAAGATTTTCAATTTGCTTTTTAACAGATTGATAACATTTGTTGTAACAGGTGAATTTAGCTGTGAGATTGAATCTAATGGGAAGGTTCACATCCAAGGGTCATTGTCTGGTGGAAGGACCATAAAAAAACGTTCACGTGCTTTCGAGATGAAATTTCAGCGACTATGCCCCCCCGGACCATTTACAGTTTCTTTCAGTCTTCCCGGACCTGTTGATCCAAGACTATTTTCACCTAACTTCAGAACTGATGGCATTTTTGAAGCAGTTATCCTAAAATACAAGTAAAAATGTAAAATTTAGTCTTCAGTCCTAAGGTACATGTATGGTTAGCCCTAGAATAGTAGCAATGCAGCTACTCTAGTAACACTTTCTGTATGGTATTTGTTCATGAGAATGAAATATATGTATTATGCTGTGTTGTAGTCAGTTCAATGCTAAATCTCTGTGCTTATGATGCCAAGTGTGCATGAATCTGGTTCCTTATAATGCTTTCTCTTCCTAAATTATACTTTGCCTTGTAACTATGTTGTTGAATGCTCTGTCATGATTAAAGCTAAATCACTAATAAGTTTGTCTTCCATTTTTACAAAAAATTGTTGCAGCATTATTGATGGCTTCATGGTTTATGGTGGATGAGAATAATTTTCGGTGTGCGTGTATGTTGTTATGGAACTTACATAAATTTTTCCTCCCTAGTAAAATTCATGTTTAGCATAGTTAATAAATTCAAAATTATCATAAATTAATATTTAAATTTAATAATAATAATTTGCGTATGATAAAATATTTTTAAAAATATAAGCTGAATAAAAAAATATAACAAAAATCAGTTCAAAATGCGCTCCACTAGTCAGTGGCGACCCCACATAGAAGAGAAGCTTTTTTTTTTTTTTTTTTTTAATTACTACTTATATATATTATTATTTATTTGAACAAATCTTTACTACCCCAAATAATGATTTGTCCACCTTACATGTCATTTTCTTTTAAAAAATTGAATTATTTTACCCTTGTTTACAAGTCAAAAACATAAAAAAAAATAAAATAAAATAACATTAACCAAAGATGAAAAAAAAAAACTCGTAATTTTCTCAATAAAAAAAAAAAAAGAAAAAGTGTCTTTTATTTGAAGTCATACAAAAACTTACATAATAAATTTACAAGCAAAAACACAAAATTTTGAAGAAAAAACAAATCAAGGTCTCTCTCATTTTACAAATTCTTTTGGAAGATTTTGATTTAAAAGTAAGAAAATTTATTTTGCAATCTTTTTTTTTTAATCTTAATATTTATATACTTTTATTTTTAAGAGATGAATTTATCTCTAATTTTAATTTAAACTTTAAGCACGGTCCAGGCTTAGAGATTTTACTGAAGCACTCAAAAATTGTGATCAAGCATTGAAAATTAAGAATTCCCATTTCAATCTCTTCTCTGTAAAAGCAAAATCTTGTTTTCTTTGATCAGGTACTTTATAAATTTCCCAATCAAAAATTGATATAAATTAGTGAAATGTAATAACAATGAAGCATTTTCCATCATCTTCTATTTAAATCAAATCCAATAATAAACATTATTAAAAAGAGAGAAAAAGCAAAGAATCAAGAACTATTAATGCCTTCTCTAATTTCTCAAAAGCATCAGCCCTTAGAGGCACCCAACCATGAATTGCTTCAGAGGCTGCAGAGTTGAGCCAACTAGGCTAACCAGTGGCGATATGCACAGTCCCAACATGCCTGTGGGAGTATTCGAATTTATAAGTTTTTATAAATCTTGCTTTCTTTGAACAGGTACTCTCTGGCTTTGGATTGCTTCAAAACAACTCTTCTTGATCCTCGTGCTATTGGGAATATTGAAAATCTAAATGGGTAAGTGGAAAAATGCAAGAAACTTGAGTTTCAATCAAAGACTGGAGCTTTCGATCTCTCCAATTGGATGCTAAATGGGTTTCGCGACAAGTCATCGGAGCTCGCTGAATTTATTGGCCTTGTTCAGATCAAGCGATACGAGCTCAGTGGGAGAGGCTTGTTTGCAACAAAGAACATTGATGCAAGGAAAAATTTTTTTTTTTTTTTTTTTTTTTTTTTTTGCCAAATAGAACATAAGAACTTCATTGATTAGAAGAGTCAGTATACAAGAGGCATGAAAGCCTAGGGGGAGGGTTTAAGACCCATACAGATGACAAAAAACTATTTAGAATACTAGAAGCTACCCAATCTGCTGCTTTATTTGCAGCTCTATCAATCCATACAAAACATAAACTATTAAAATATTGCCTATAATGAGAGACAGTAGATAAATAAGTACGAATTTCCCAAAAGCAAGTATCAGTAGAATTATTGCATGCCTGGACTAGCTGTTTACAATCAAATTCAATGATGATATCTTTATGTCCCATGGAAACAGCTAGTTTAAGTGCAAGGATTACTGCTTCTGTCTCAGCTACTAAGGCTGACCTCACAGACTTCTTCATGGTCACACCATCTACAAGCTCTGTATTATGATTTCGACAAAGAACTGCCAGCCCCGCTAGTTTTGAGGCTTGGTTAAAACTTGCATCTGAGTTGAATTTCAGAATACCTATAAAGGAAGCTTTCCATTTGTGACATTGCACAGATTGGTGTGTCCTTGAAGAAGTGTCTGCTTTCACTTGAGCACTTCTATATTCCTCGCAAATAGCTTACTGCTCTTTGAGCTGTTTTGATTGGGTCAGGTACACCATTTTTAAAAACAGAGTCATTTCTGCTCAACCAAATAGACCAGCATAGTGAAGCAACCAAAGCTTGAAAATGGTAATCATCTCCATTAGGTGTTGCCATTAAAATACTTTTCCACCAAACAATAAAACTGTGGATATTGGTTGGGGATGGATACTAATTCAAAATTGAGGCAAACCAAGTAGCACGCGCATGAGGGCAAAAGAAAAGCATGTGTTCTATGGTTTCATCAGCTTCATGACATACCTCACATGTCTGCTCAATCACCATTTGCCTCTTCAACAGCTGATCCTTGGTTGCAAGTGCGTTGCAGCAAGCTCTCCATAAAAATAATAATACTTTTGAGGGGATAGATATTTTCCAAAATCTCTTCCATTCTTCCTTCGTGATTAGGGATACAGAGGAATGAACATGATTGGTATTTAGGTAAGTCTGATGTGCAACTAGATTGTGATATGTTGACTTCACCTTGAATTCTCCTTTCATGTCCCAGTGACACACCCATTCGTTATTGGCTTCTAAGGTTCCAATAGGTACTCTCTGAATTGTTTGTGCTTCCTCAAGTGTGAATAAGTCATTGAGAAGACCTTTATCCCACCTATTATGTTCATCAATAAGATCCGTAACTCTGTAAATTTGGGATTGTGGTGGGCAAGTTGATTGAGGGCGAAAGTTAGGTAAGTTTGGAATCCATGGATCATCCCAGACATGAATATTATGTCCATTGCCAACATTAAGTCTTGCCCCATTTTTAAGAGTTTCCCTTGCTGACAAAAGGCTATGCCACCCCCATGAGCCTCCATAGCCTTTATCTGCAGACCAAAAATCAGTATAAGGGAAATACTTAGCCTTCATTATTTGTGCCCATAAACATTCAGGATGGCGCAACAACCTCCAAGCCTGCTTCGCAAGTAGAGCCAAGTTAAATAGCTCCAATTTCCTGAAACCTAAGCCACCATCAAATTTGGATTTCGAGAGGTTATCCCACGAAATGAAAGATACCCCTTTTTTTTTCAGAGTCTATCCCCCACCAAAATCGAGAAATAATTCCATTTAATTTTTTAGATACTCCAAGAGGGAGCTTAAAGCAGGACATTAAGTATGTAGGGATTGCCGTTAACATTGACTTCGCCATAACCTCTCTACCCCCATGGGACAACAACTTTCTCTTCCAAGCACTTGCCCGTTTCTACATTCGATCCAACATGAAGGAACAAGCTTCAATTTTGGACTTACCCCAATGAGTGGGTAATCCTAAATATGTACCAGCCTTTGCCATTTCTTTCATGCCCGTTAGATTAATCAAATTTTCTTTCAGCTCCGATGGAGTACCTTTTCCAAATAAGATAGATGATTTTTGCACATTTATTCTTTGACCAGAGGCATCACCATGTTTCTTGAGAATTGATTGAATATTGGTGATTTCCTCTATTGTGGCCTTTCCAAAGAGAATGGTGTCGTCTGCGAACAGCATATGAGAGACACTGGGGCTTATGCGGGCTACTTTGATGCCATGAATGTCTCCATTGCTCATAGCTTTGTCTAGCATCATAGAGAGAGCATTAGAAACCAGTAGGAACAGATAAGGGGAGAGTGGGTCTCCTTGACGCAACCCTCGTGTAGGCTTGAATTTTTTGGTAAGCATACCATTTAATTTGACTGAATAAGATACTGTTGTGATACATTGAGCAATCCAATTGACAAACTCTTCCGCAAATCCCATTCTACGCATAATGTCAAATAGAAAGTTCCACTCCACTCGGTCACATGCCTTGAGCATATCCAGTTTTATTGCACATTCATTGGAGACTTTTGTTGGAGAGCGATTGAGCTTATGAATTAGCTCATGGACAACAAGCACATTATCTTGTATAACTCGGTTGGAGGGAAAAGCTGCTTGGCTTTGAGAGATAAGAGACTCCATCCAAGGCTTAAGTCGCATTGTAATAATCTTTGAAACAATTTTATATAAGAAATTACATAAAGAAATAGGTCTGAATTGAGAAATGTATGTAGGAAGCGGTACCTTTGGAATTAAAGCAATGACAGTGTTGTTCACCTCTGCAGGCATGAAACCCATTGCGAAAAAATTCAGAACTGCACTGGTTACACTAGGACCCACTTCTTGCCAAGAACGTTGATAAAAGACTCCTGGGAACCCATCAGGACCGGGAGCTTTAAGGCCTCCTAGTGAAGAAACAGCCTTGAAAATTTCATGTTCAGAAACAGGTTGTAGGAGAGCCATATTAATTTCTTGAGTCACCACAGCATCAATACTAGAAAGGACTGTCTGTACTTGGGAAGATCCCTCTGATGTGTAGAGTTTTTTGAAAAAATTAAATGCCAAGTCACGAAGAGCACCATCTCCCTCTACCCAATGTCCCTCTTCATCCCGAAGCTTGACTATGGTATTGTTTTGTTTCCTTTGAACAGCTATGGCATGAAAGAAATTTGTATTTTTGTCCCCTGCCTTTAACCATTGAATGCGCGATCGTTGATACCAGAAATGTTCCTCCATACGCCAACAACAATTCAATTCATTTAACCAGCACTGCTCTTGCCTTTATCATGATCAGTCATAAGCCGTTCATGAAGTTTATCAATTGATTGCTTCAATTTTTCTATCCGCTCCCTAGTATTGCCAACTTCCTGTTTATGCCATTGTTTCAAAGAGAGTGCACAATAAGATAATTTTTGATTAATTGCCATTAGATTATCTGCATTTTGCCCCAATCTCCATGCACTACTAATCACTTGCCTCCATTGTTGGTGCTCAAACCATTTAAGCTCAAATCGAAAACCATGGTGTCTGCGGCGAGTAACAAAATTCAAAGCCAGTATGAGGGGACGGTGGTCTGACCCAATAAGTTTCTCATGGATGACAATAGCTGAATCAAACAATAGTCTCCAAGTCACGTTGCCAACCACCCTATCCAGACGCTTAGCAATGCTGTTGTCCCCTTCCCTTTTATTGTACCAAGTATAAATGTTCCCTTTGAATCCTATGTCCATAAGATCACAAGAATTCAACCAATTTTGCAAACGGTACAATGATGGACCTGCAACCGAGTTTCCTCCCCATTTTTCATTCCAACTAGCAACATCATTGAAATCCCCACCACATGCCATGCCTTATCACTTGGTGGACGAAGGAGACCCCACTGTTGCAGGACTTCTTCCCGTTTTGCTCTCCTAGGTTCACCATAGACAAAAGTTTGATACCATTCCTTCTTAGAATCCAATTGAAAACAATGGGTATGGATAAAGTATTTTGATGAAGTCAGAATTTCAATGGAGACAGTGTCCTGCCACCACAAAAGAAGGCCCCCTGCTGTATGAATTGGTTCCACATAACTGGCATTAGAAAACCCAACTTTCTTCCTAAGATTCTCCAGATATTCAGTAGTGTTCCTTGTTTCTGAGAGGAATACTATCTGAGGACTGTGCCTTTTTATTAGATCCCGAAGAACACGAACTGTCAGTGGGCGTCCCAACCCCTGACAGTTCCAAAGGAGGAGATTCATGTCCGTTGGGTGGCTTTAAGCGAGCCACCAACGCCACAAATCAGCATTCTTTGAATAATAATCATCTACCATTGAATAGAGAATATGAAATAAAAAATTAAGATTAAGAGAGGATGAAAATAAGGAAGCATACAGAGAAAAACTCAAGAGAGAGCTCATACACGAGCAGATCTATGGAGGATTGATCCCCGAGACAAACCC
>CATKHJ010060405.1:0-19535 GCA_949750685.1 Vernicia montana
CATTTTAATTATGATAATATATAATATATCAAAATAACTAATATTAATATATTATAACTAACTATTTAAATGATAAATTCTTACTATTTATTAATCACTGATATTATTTTATTTTCAATTCCGTCATTCTTAACTGCGTGGGATAATTCTTCTTTAAGAGGATGATAATAATCCGTTAGGAATTGAGATTTTAAAAAAATGAAAGGAAAAGAAAGCAATCTGACAAAATCTGTGAGATGGGACGTGGAAAGTTTTGAAGATATGTGTGAAATGGGATGTGTAGGCCACCTAAATAGGTAATGAAGGTTTAAAACGAAGAAATGGCCGGACGGTTCTAATACAACTCTGGGAGACTATACTCTAGAGTGCGAGTAGAAAGAGGGGCAAGTGGCTGTGACGCGGATATTTGCCAATTGCACCTTCAGGGGGATAAGCCAGGGTTGATTCTACTCTTTCCACGTTTCATTACCCAACACACAAACGGAGTCGCCTTTAAAGGATGCGAATTTTATAGAACTCTTTTGTAAATTTTACCGATAAATTAGTATCACACGTAAATTTTTAAACATTATACTGTCTCTATCTCGAAAAAACTATCACACTTTTGTTTTGTATATAAATTAAAAATATAATAAATAAAATAATATATATTTTTATATTATTGATAATATAATAAATACACTTAAACTAGTCAAAAATTTACGTTTCACACAGTTTAATATTCAATTTTTTAAATTAATTTGTATATTATATAAAAATTAAGATATATATATATATATATTATTGTAAAAATATATAAATGTAAAATTGTTATATATTTTATTTTTAATAATTATTATTATTTTAATAGATTTAAACCGGTCTCTCTGTCAATATTTTTTATAAATTATAATCGAATTCGATTCAAACTAGAATTGTTAATAAATTATAATTGTGTTAAGTTCGAGTTTGACTCGTTTTGCAGCTCATTTATAACTTATCAGAATATTCAATTTTCTAAATATTTAATTCTAATAAAATAAATATAACAAAAAATATTTAAAATTAACATAAAAACAAAAGCATCCAATTAGTAAAAAAATATCCAATCATAAAATTAAGCATTGCATGTATCACAAATATATTAATTAATAAAAAATATATTTTTAAAAATTATAATATTAGATTAAATAATAAACAAATATTATATTATATTAATGAGTATATATATTTTAGTGAAATTGAATCACCAAAAAGATTATAGGAGTATTAAAATATATTTTTTGGAGTGCCAAAATAATAATAATAGTAATAATTAAATTGTTCACAAATCTAATCGAGCTAATCTTAATTTTGCTCAAGCTCGGCCCTTTTATTCGTCGAGTTTTAAAATAAAGTTCAAGTTTGGCTTGTTTATAAAACGAACAGAACACGAACGAGCTTTTATCGAGTTGCTGGTGAATGAATTAGCTCATTTATATCCCTACCCCTAGTTGGTGAATCAACACACTTGAAGCTTGGGATTCGTCTAATGAGACAATAGTTTGCCCTCGTCCTTATCTTAGAAGCTCAAGATTCATCTCAGGACTCGTTTTCATCCTCATCATCGTAAAGCTTGATAACAACACAGCTCGAATTCGAGCTCCGAACAAGAACGAATCCCTCATAAGGATCTCTCAAATCGAAGGCAAACAACTCGTTGACAATAGCTCTAATGGGACCTCCATCCTAGAGAAATATGGCTCATATCAGAATAAGGTGATGGATGTCATCTCTCCATCGCCCTCAAGTACATGCATAGTGGTAGAGGGCTAACATAAGGGAGACTGCCTATCCTATCAAGTCAAACCATTGCATAATTATCTCTAAGATGCCATCACATAGGATCCCTAAACAGTGAGCTCAGATTAGTATAAAAGAATGAGTGTATCATTCTTCTTATCTCCTTCTACTAACTTGATATTTTTATGTTACAAGGGAGATCCTAATATTTCTTAAAACCTTTACAAACTCCATTAAACTAATTTAAGTATCGGAGGGCATTTACCAAGCACAAAGTTTGGTTCCATAGTACTTGTTGTTCAATCTTGCAGGCCAAAGTCTATATCCAAAAAGAATCTAGCTGATATTTTGATTTTAGACTGATCAGTATACATAAATTTTAGAAAAGAGAATATAATTATTATTTTGAATATTTAATAATACTACAAGGGGATGTGAAGATCTATCTTTGATTATATTAGAGAGATAAATTAACTTATAATAACACTTATTATTACAAATGAGGGGGACAAAAAATAGTAACTTATATCTATCTTATAATTCAACAATTCCACGCACTAATGGGGGACATGATAGATTTCATTGAAATAGGACAAGTTTATATGTCAAAATGGCATTTCACGCTGTAGAAAAAGATGACAATAATAAATAATAATGTGGGAGACGACATTTCTCTTTGGAACATACTGGATCATGATAGGGGCAATAAGCCTTTGAGGCGTTTCCCAGGTGATAAAACTCCTTTTTTGTCCCTTTGTCTGTTGGTGAAATTTAGCTTAGAGTCAAGCCATTCACTACTCATAACCATATTAAGCCATCTTGCCCAACCAACGAATCATTGCTCTAAGCTAGCCTTCTAATTAATGGAATTTGTTGTTATATATATATATATATATATCACATCATACTAATAAAATAAATTATCTATATTTAATTTTATTTTAATACAATTTTTTTTTAAAAGGAAAGGACTACTGTCAAAAAGTGAAAATTTTGAATTCTTGTATGAATTACTAAATTACTAATCCAATGATATTGGAGACTAGTAAAAGAATACTTAATATAGATAAAATTAAATGAATTTATGTAAAAATGAGTTGTATGAAAAAAAAATAAATACAAATTTTAAGAGATTGATATTTAATTACATTCACTATTATTGAAAGTGATAGTTAAAATTTATTTTTAAATAAATTTATTTTGTATTAATTACTTTTTAATCAGTGAATTAGGCTAGCTGTAACAAAACCCAAAGTTTTTTTTTTCTTCCAAAAGTAGATATTATATATTTCATTAAAAAAAAACACTAATATTGCATAGCGTAAGTGACTTGATACAATCAACTTTTAAGCCAACCTACATTGAAGTAGAAACCAAACAACATATGGATTTATACTACTACTAAATGGACTACCTAAGAGCATTCTTATCTAACAAAATTAAAATTTGAAAATCTAACTAGATTTAAGGCTAAAAAACTACGAAATTTAAGGCATATATAATCTAAATTTAAATTTAAATAATAGCTTTTGAACTAGATAAAGGAGAGATTGTTGACCATAATTAATTAAATGTCAAGAATTTTTCTTACTAATGACGGAGCTAGGAGGTCGAGTGAGGTCATAGCCTCCCTAAATCTTCAAAATATAAAAATTTTTAAGTATAAAATTATAAAATTTGACCCCTTATTTTAATTGAAAATTTTCTTTTAATATATATAAGTTGATTAATTATATATACCATATTAATGTAACTTATGATCTAAGAAATTTAGTCCATATAAAAAAAAAAATTTCTGATTCTGCCATTGCTCCTCACTTAGTATCAAATCATCTCATAGATATGTATCTAAATTAGTATAAAAGTGACTCCCATATAAATCTGCACCTTTTAAACTCATCCGCTCCTAGTCACCACTATGCTTCAGATATGGACTTTAAATTCTACTGCAGTAGCTTTCAAGGGGAAGCAAAACTTCATAACTAGTACAAGAGAGAATGACACCTAACAATAACTAAAAAAGGTTACTAGAGAACCTAGAAAAAACCATAGAAAAACCATAAAGGCAGAGAAAATAACAACATTTAACATGTAAAAATGCCAATTGTGCATCTGCCACTGGTGATTGTGCCTGCAAAAACACATCTGGGGCTCAACAGCAAACAGATCACTCTATTATAATAGATCCAATTAGCTGGGCTCTTAATCACTCCTATTGGACCGACCAACACATAATGTAACAAATCTAGCATAGTTATTTTATTTTGCCAGAGAATCTAGTATAGTTATTAGATCTATTAATATTAAGGTCTTAAGATCAGACGGACCCAATTTCGAAGAGAACCCAAAAGAAACACAGTTCTTCAATGGCTGTGATGTGATCAAATCAATATAACCAGATCAGATGGTCCCCTTTTTAGTTAGCTGGAACAGCAGAGAAGCCGCCAGGTTTCACCAATAAAACTGCACCATCTGCTTTCTGCAACACAGAAACCTTCCTTAGCCTGCACCATATATACCTCACATAAAAGCCAAATATTGCATTACCTAAATACCTTATACCATACCTTGAAAATTTGGCAATATCCTCACTACACTATTATACTGTCTCCTACCTGCTGAACATACATGTAACCCTTCCTCACCTAACAAAACTTGAAAACTTTTGCCTTGGTGATTGTATATCCTCCCTTCATATACCTATACCTGGTCAATGATTAATTATATTTCAAAAAATCTATCCATTTTTAATTACATTTTACTATTTTTTCTAATTGAAATGATATTCATATTCAAAATTTCACTATATATTATATCTACGTAGATAAATATTTCCCAACAAAATATGTCCTTTGTATACTTTTTTTTTTTCTTTTAAAAAAAATAAGTATATATATTAAACTAATTAAATTTAATTCTCTGGATGGATGGAATGTAAATTGTACTTTGTAAATAAAAAAAAAGGTTAGAGAATTCAAGCAAAAAGAACTTTTTAGAGACTAATGAATGAAACTCTGACAATAATTGATAATTAGAAAATTATATTCATTTATGAATTAAATGAATTTTAAGGTGCAACTTTTTTTTTTGTTGTTAAATTATGTTTAAAGTTTAAATTTGAAATGTGAGTGAGTTAAAATTTATAATGATAACAAATAATAATATTAATGAGTCTTTGTCATATTCAAATGTTGGTGTGAATATTTCAAACGCTTGTCAAAAGACAAATAATATTAAAGGGCGAATGGAGAGGTCACTTTCTGGTAGATCTTGGCCAATAAGTAGTGGTAGGGTTACAGGTTTTTATGAATAATTGAGTAGATGGAAAATAATTCAGAACAGGGCAAATTGAAAAGCCTATAACTAGGATTTTTCTGGTCTTTTTAGCCCAATTCATGAATAAAGACAGTAATTGTTATTTGAGTTTTAAAAACTTGGGTCCCTCATTCGAGTCATGTGATTATCAAGTATTTGATCAATTGCCCAACACGTTTCAACCAAATAAAGTAAATAATATATATATGTGGTATGTGGTAGCTTCTATTTAATAAATTCATAGCCACTAACTTTTATCACATGAAGTAAAAAATTAGTTATCAAAATTTAATGAATCTAATAATGAAGACTTATTATTAGCTATTAGTTATTACATATAGTTGTAGTCTTTAGTTGAAATTATTTAATGATAGCATAAACCTAATAAGAATCAACATTATGATATGGAAATTTGGAGAACATATTTCTTATTATTCAATGCTCAATTAACTCTCATACCTTATTTTCAAATTGTAATTCATCCTTTTTTTAATCCAAATTTTAGTGACAGAAGTTGTAATGGTTTGAATTTCTAATTTCTTTATTAATGAAGTAAATATTTGATTATTAGATATAATAGTTTGAATTTCTAATTTCTTTATTAATAAAATAAAATATTTAATTATTAGATTACTAACTCAATAACAAGATTTGATTATTGTAATGTTTATGTAATAGCATAGCATGTTGCATTTTGATATGATAAATATATGAAAATATCTCATTTTCAATCACTTTTGGACTTTTTCACTGTTCATATCTCATTTAGTTTGTAATTATTGTGTTATTTTTAAAACAATAGTCCTAGTGCATTTCTAAATTGCAATTTTTTATTATTATTATCTATACAACAAGAATATATTTTTTTATTTTAACGGCTAATCTATTTACTGATTAACAAGAATATATTCTTGTTGTATAGTTATCTATACAACAAGAATATATCTAAGGAAAAAAAATTGTTTCAAATTAATTGTGGTTTTATAAATTTTATGCAACATTTATTACTTTTTTTTTCTTTTAATTTTACCTTATTAGTGATAGTTTTTGTGAGAGAAAAAAATGATGAGTTTTAATGATAAAATAAAGATATATTTATCAATTTTGATTAAAATTGAAGTTATTTAATATTTTTCTTAATATGTGTACAACTCTCTAAAACGTCTATTATTATGAAATGAAAAGAGTATTAGTCAATAGATGAGAAATGACAAGTGTAATTTGACCCCAACTTACATCCAAGAATAATATAGACAGGGTAGAACTACCTTAGGAGTGGCCTCCCTAAAAAAAATTTAACTTATTATATATATGTATACTATATATTGGTCTCTCCTCAAAATAAGAAATAGCTCTCGTTCCTTAATTATTAAAAAATATTTAAAATTTATGATTTTTGCATATCTATTAGAAAAATATTGAACACTAAATTATATTTTTTTATATATATTTATACATTATATATACATAATTAATATATTAATTATTAATAAAAATTAAATATAATCACTATACTAATTTGTGTAATTATAAGTTTGATTTCAATTTTTTTTCATCCTTTTTCTTAATTTTCTAGTTTCATCACTGAGCATTGATACTAGATAACCAAACAAATGCCACGTCAAACATTTGTCCGAAACATAAAAACACTTTATCCTCTCCATTAACACCTTTGCTTATACAAAAGCTTTATTTACAACTTGTCCCCTTAGCTCTGCAAATGCTCTTTGAAGCCATAGGAGGTCAAGTAACACACAGCACAGCACAGCCAAAAACAAAATTAGTCAAAAAAAAAAAAAAAAAAAAAAAAAAAGGTCTTGAGTGTCTAATTAATCCTATGAGACTGGACTTCATAAATTTTGCGCACAAAAGTCCAAAATTTTCCAGATTCGTTAAAAAAAAAAAAAAAACAATCTCACAGTATCTTGATTGTTATTCTCCAGCTTTCCGTTCTTTCAATCATGGCCGTACACGTCATGTCAGTTTTAACGGTTTGTGCACAGCGCAGCGCAAGGCAAGTGTGCAACTAGACAATTAGCGACCCCACTCTCACCCCTGGTCCCATCTAAATGGTCCCCGTGTGATCCAGCTCACCCATCACTGTGTTTTGGATACTGGTTTTGTGTGTGTGGTCCTACTGCATATGTTGTATTTATCACCTTGTTTCTGCGCTGATTTGGACCCTTCATTTTTCATAGAATTTAGAACCAAGTAAATATAACACCATCTTAATTACTCTCATTTCCAAATAATTTTATTCATCATATTTGATTATTGAAATTAAACTATAATTTTTTTTTTTTCATTCGCTTTTGATGTAAAATATCCTGCTATGTTTGGTCAAATTTAAAAAATATACTTAATATATTAAATATAAATTTATCTATAAAAATTTAAATTAATTTAAAAATATTCATAAGCACTCATACATTTAGACTGACAATAAATTTAATTTAATTAAATTTGTGAGTTTAAGTTTTACACTACGTTTGGGAAGAGGAAAAATAGAAGAGAATGGAAAGAGGATTGGAGAAATGGTATTTCTATTGTTTGGGAAGATGGAAAAATATTTGAAGAAATGATTGTTAATAGTATATTTTTCCCTTGGCCTCAACAAATTTTTTTCTCCTGGATTTGGAAAGAAAAGGTGGAAGGAAATATATTTTTATTATGAAATTACCAATTTACCCATAATCATCATATTGATTATTTTTTGCAAATCTAAGATAATATTAATTGATAAGTGGTATTGTATAATTAGTATTATAATAATTAATACTTCTGGGTGGTTGACATATGGCTCTTTTTTTTTTTTTTTTTTTTTTTTTTTTATGGTTTTCAATTAGTTATATATCAAATTGCATTTCTTAAAAAAATATTATTATAATTAATGTGATATATATATATATATATATATATATATAGAGAGAGAGAGAGAGAGAGAGAGAGAGAGAGAGAGAGAGAGAGAATGGATAAATTAGTAATTTCATTTAAAAAGTTTTCATTTCTCTTCATTTTTTACAATTTTCCAAATAAGGGAAAAAGACTTTCTATAACCTTTTTTTCCCTCTCTTTTTATAGCTTTCCAAATAATGTGGAGAAAATAACTTTCCCTACCATTTCTATTCTTTTCCCCACCTTTCTTTTCTCACCCTATTTTTTTTTCCAAACAAAGGCTTAATCATAATAAGATTCATTAATCCAACTAAATTGCCGTTTAGTAAAATTGAAAATTTAAATACTAATATGATTGATATAGTAATTTTTAAATTGTACAAATATTTAAAAATATAATTACTTATTATATTTTATATAATTTTTAAATAATTTTTAATTTAATTAAAATTTGTAAAATAAAATAATTACTGAATAATTTAAAATAATTAAGTATTAAATCAAATTATCAAACGCTTAAAACTCTTGCTTATCTCTAAGATTGAGCTTATTGTTTGCCGCATGATGAGAGTAACTCATCACGCGCATGAAATATGATGGTCTTTTAAATGTAAATTACTTGTAGGTACAGTTATTAGGTTTCTTTAATTATTATTTTTTTTTGCCAAATCTTTAATTATTTTTTTGGGTGGATTAGTAATGATGGTATTTAATAGTAACCAAATAATTTCGGATTAAACCGTAGAGTTATAATGATAATAAATATATGGAAAGAATATATAAATAGTATCTAAATTTTTTAATTTTTTGTTAGTTTGATATTTCACCTTATTTTTTGTTCAATTAAATTTATGAACTGATATATATATATATATATATATATATAATGTTTTAGTGTTTATAACCGGATTTACATATTAAAATGATTATATTACTCATTTTATATATTAAAATGACTTAAATACTTTTTGATGAAGCAAAATTATCTTATTCCATTTTTAGAGAATCCTTTGTATGAGGGTGATGGAATAGAGCATGTAAACATATAAAAAATGGATCAAGAGTTCTCTGAGGTGGATTCGGTAGAGAGCTTTCGATGCTTAAATCAGTAGACTGAAAGAGAAAAATAAAGAAAATGTAAAAAGAGAGGGAGAGTTGCTGATGATATTTAGATCCCCTTTCTTTACCTTGTTCTCACCTTAATATAGAGGAAATGTGAGGCCTAGGGGCACATCTGTTCATGTTATTGTAGGATATTGAAGGCTATTTTTATTCCTTATAAGAGGCCTCCCAAAACTCAAAAAAAGAAAAAGAGGCCTCCCACTCGTTAGTCTAATTTATCCATGTTATATATAAAGGAACTAAATTGTAGGCAACTGGTGAGCTCGATATAAAGGTAGCTGGATGCCTAGGTAAAGAGACAATCAAGTTGGCTTGATATGGAGGCAGCTGAATACTTGAAGAAAGAGGAGAGTTGAGGAGCTCGAATAGAGAGGCAGTTGGGTCCTTGAGGAGAGACGAAGTGAGGAGCTCGATACCAAGGTAGCTGGATGCCTGAATGGAGAGGTGAGTTGTGGAGCTCGATGTGGAGGCAACTCGGTGCTTGAATAGAAAAGCAAGCTGAGGATCTCGATAGTAGATAATAAGCCATAACTAAGGGCTTATATATGAAATATGTAGATTATTACTGTATGATTGTCACGTTGTGGTATGGTCTTACGGTTTCAAATGGTTTCAGGTCTTCGATGCCAAGATACGTGGACTTATAGATTTCAAATAGTTTCAAGTATTTGATGCCACAACACGTGGACTTATAGATTCCTAATAGTTTCAAGTCTTCCAAAAGCATCAAATCTTTTAAATAGTTTCAAGATTATCATTCTTTAGATGTTTTCGAATAATATGCATTGCTGAGGGAAGTCTTAGATAATAATATGCCTCATTGAGAAGTTTTTAGAAATCGACCTCACGTAGAAGTTTTCACATAATATATCTCACTGATAGAAATCGACCTCATGTAGAGGCATTCAGATAATAATATCTGATTCGACCCGACTTTAATACCCACCTTGTTTAGTAAATGAAGCGGGAGGAGTTTTCTAATTTATACTCGAGTTAGGTTATGATCGGATTCTAGTAATGGTATACCCAACCCGATTATATATATTATTTAATTTTTAAATATTATATGTCTTTTATTTATATTTTTTTAATTTATTATTTTTTTTAATGTGAAATATAAATTATATTGTATGAATATGTAGAAAATATATATGAAAAAATAATGCTAAAATTCTTTTATAAAGAGAAAAAAATAAAAAAAATATATATAAAATATATACACTAATTTCACTATGACAGGACAATATGCCTGATCCGAATTGTAAGGTAAATAACGGGATAAATATTTTATTTTTTAAACGAATCAAATTTAAATTTTATAAAACCCACATCAAATCAGACATGTTGCCATCCCAAATATAAATATATTGATATCACGATCTAATAAAAGAAATATAAAGCCCGATCCACATTAAATTTATTTAGCATGAAAAGCAATATGCATAAGAGATGCTTACTAGTGGAAAAAAAAAAGGGTATAGTATATTACTCTTCTGTCCCATATTATTTATTATTTAAAGTTTTCTCACGCTAATTAAGAATTAGATTTATTATATATATAAAAGACTAAATTGTCCTTAATTAATGAAATTCCTCACTTATTGTTTATATATTTCTAAAATGAAATAATTACTACTAATAGAATTACACTGTCATCAATTACCCATTTTTCAATAAAAGTGAATTTTCAATACACCTAAATCAAATAAATACTGTAAATATAAAAAAATATGAACAATCATATTCATTGTTTATAGGAATAAGGAGTATTGGGAAGGAAAAAGATGTCAAATATACATTGAACAATTATTTATAAAAAATGTTTAAATAAGAGTATATTTAAAATAAATAAATTAATTGTTTATAGATAACAGAAAAATATCAAGTATTATGAGATAAGAATTTCTCTCCAAAATATCAAATAATATGGGATAAAGAGAGTATATGATAAAGAACATATTTATTTATGCAAGATTTTAGACTCTAGTTAAAATTAAGTAGAAATTAATAAATTTAAAAAATACATATTTTATCTTAAATTATGGCTTGATAAGCTAATATTATTTAATTATGAAAAGGAAAATATAATTAATAAAAGTAAAAAAAAAAATAGACCAAATAAAAATATTATATTTTAATATTTTATATAATAATTTGAGAAAAATGGAAATAAAAGAAATAGTTAGTGGTGTTGGGAGGGTGAGGTGGTCACGTGAAGTATATATGGGAATATTTTTAATAAAAATTGTAATGTTTCTTTTTTTTTGGCCAAACAGTGTTTCCTTTGATGGTGTCCAGTTACCAAGTCGGATATGAGTGTAGCAAACTTGGGCATGTAGGGGCCATGGCTGTCTAATTCACCTACTACCGACACTTGAATTAATGGAGGAACCAAATGCTCAGATATTCTTGAGCTATCATCATAAATATAATTAACGGGAAAATACTTTTTTTATTAATTATATTTTAACTAAAATTCGAATTCAAAAACTCTCTATTTTGAAAACAATATCAATATAGACGAGAGAAAAATTGAAATTATTATTTAGAATAGTAGTTGGTCATAAATTTTAACACAATTTTAATTTCTTTTAAAATCATCACTAAACAACTTATTATTTTTATTAAAGTTTATCAACCATTTAGCACTAAAAGTACTCAATAGTACAGGGAAGGAAACTTTGTGGCAGGTTGACTTGCCTACTTTGAAGTTGAATCGTGGAGATATATTGCTTTTAAAGGTGCCTCCTTTAGGCTTGGTTGGGACAATTGATCCAGAATGATATCATTGAAATTTCATGGCCTAGAAGAGTCATAATTTAGATTTTTTTTTTTTTTTTTTTTTGTTTGAGTTTCCTCCTTCCTTGTAAAAAAAAAAGTATTTAATAGAAAAATTCTATTATGTTTGTGTATGATAGATTTTAGTTATTTATTTATTAAATAAAATGTGAAAAAGAAAACGATTATTCTTTTTACGTAAATTACAAGGTTTCGAACATCACTTGAACTGAATTTTTCTTTTTGATTGCATGAGGTCTGTTTTTCTTTTTTTTTTAATTTTTATTACTAACCACTAACTTACTAATGTATACCTGTTGTGTCACAAGACAAGACGATATCAAAACATTTGATATTGTTATAAAAAAAAAAATTATAATTTATATAATATTATCCTAAAACTAAAATTAAGGTTAATACAATAGGCAGTAGGCATAAATACAAGATATAATATCATGTATTGTGCTGGGTTTTTTAATGGCATATTAGTATCTACTACTCTTTTGCACGCAGTTCTTGTGGACTTTGCAGCCATGCCCTGTACCTGGACTTGCATTGCATAAATTCCACAACCATAAGTATGCGTATCATTAAATTAAATTAAATTAATTTTATTTCAATTTCAACAACACTGTTGACTTTGCATATAATCACTTATTCTATGAAATTTATAATATTATTAAATCTCTAATTTATTAGCCCTGCTTTCAGTACAATTTGTAGAAAGAATGGCCCATTAAAGGTCTGTATGGATTGCAAAATGGGCCATTCTTTCTGTTTAAGTAGTGGACTTACGAAGGTTTTCAAAGCCTAAGATCTTCATCAATCGGCCCAATAAAAATATTTTGGAAAAAAGGGTTTAATCCAGAAGACCTAAAACCCCAGCTCAGCTCTGAAAGCAAAGAGGAGCAGCAAGGCAACAATGGAGGAATCACGTGCAAAACCCGTGTGCGCGCAACAAGCGTTGAATCTGCTCAATTGCGTAGCTGAATCGCCTTATGATCAAGACAAATGTGTTAGCCTCTTGCAAACTTTGAGAGAGTGCGTGCTCAATAAGGTAATTGGATACTATTTAGACTTGTGTGTTGTAGATTCTGGATTCTGTAATTGCAAATTTTTTTATTTGGGTTATGTTTGTACAAGGAAACCCAAAATTTGTTCAGTAGAAGTGAAGTGTTTGATCAAAACAACGATGTTATACTCTGGTTTAATTAATGGGCTCGTTGGATTGCTACAAGAATTGGTGAATTTATCTCTCGACTTAGTGTTTAGCATTTGAAATATTGCAATCATTTTATACTCTTTTATCTTTACCATTGGGGAAAAGGGGTTCGTGATTCGTAGTGTAATATGAATCTTTATTAATTAATTTCTTTATTCATTTTTCATTTAGCTTGTTATTTTGGCTTGAGTCATTTTTCAGAGTAAATTAATATTACTTCTGCTGAGTAGAAAGGCTTATTTGGAAGTAATTGTTGATGCCATTTGATATCAAAAGTTCTAGCCACTTAATTAATGGTTTAGGGCAAATGATCTGAGTTTTAAAAAAATTATCAAGATTTGATTGAAAATGAAGGAAAAAAAAACGGTATCAAGACTGAATTGATTTAGTTATTCCTGTAGGCCAACAAAGGTTGCTCACATTTACTTGATATCTGACGTTGAGACTTGGGTTATATTGTTGTCGGCTAAAATTTTTATAAGATGAATGGTGTGAGAGAAATTTCTTGAGCTTTGGTTAGGAGACATTTTAAACTGAACAAGGTCAGGTTTTTAATTTTCCAAGCAGATGTGAGAGGAAACAGTGGAATTTCTGAGAAGAGCTTGCAATTTTTAGGATTTTTACTGGCTTTGTTAGATGGTTTGATCATTGTTCTGTAGCCAATGATGCGATTTTGGAACTGAAGTTTGAACCACAAATAATACACCAAAATTTCATTGCTTCCTTTTGTTTTCTTTCTTGCCACTCTAATGATCCTCTACTACTTTGCTTTTTTCTTCTTAAACCTCAAGTGTTTGTGGGCCTAGGACTATCTGACAAAATAGCTCTTGATTATGCCAAGCGTGGCCCTGTTGATACCTCGTTTCCTTTAATCCTGCCTTCTGTCTGATTTGTTTTATGAATTTTTCTATGATCGAAATCCTCATTCTTCATGAGCCCCTCAGACATTTGATGTTATCTCCAAATGCCTCTGTTGTTATGCCTATTGGTAACAGAATACTGAAAATATAAGCACTCTTGAAGTTTTGGTTATTTTTGCATTCATCCCATACGAGATGGAAAGATGCATTGATCTCGGATTGGCCTTTCTAGATTTATCATTTAATTGTTAGATCTAATTTGGTTATCAGTCGTTGGCAGCATGGTACAGCTTCTGCCTTGATGGAACGTTCCTCTTCATTGTCATCAGATTTGCTGCAGATAAGATGCCATATAACTTCCATATGTAATAAATTATGAAGGTTGATCTCAAAGGATCCAATTAGTAACTGGGTGTCATGACATAGAAGTAAAGTATAACATGGTGATGCTGGATTCTTGCTTCAATTGTTAGATACAGATGTTGAAGAAGTCTTCAGATCTTTCTGAAAAATCATGCGTCTAGAACTCTCCATAATTTTAACCTTTTACATATTAGTAATTATTGAATCTGACTGTAATTTACTGCTAAGAAAAACATGCTACTGGTACCAATTGACATTTCTTTTACCTGACTCTTTCTAGCCAATGCTTTTTTTTTTTTTTTTTTTTTGTTGAATATGCTTGTATGGGTATACATATATATGTCCGTGCTAAACTCCCATGCTTCCTCTTATTGCTTCCTTTTGTAATTCGCTTCAAGTTTTATTTTGACCATTTTGTGGACAGAAAGTGAAGAAGTTCTCGCTAGCTGATCAGGATCAACAGGAAGCAAATCCAGTTGCCAAGAAATCCGGATAAAAATTCTACTGGTTGGATTTTTCCCCCCTATCATTTGTGATGGGCACTGGTTGTTACTTGCAGACTTTTAAAAAAGTGATTTGAAGTTGTCCAAGGAGTTACCCCCATTTGGTTTTGTATGGGAAATTATTTAAAAGTTACATAGGCTGAGTTGTAATTTTCGAAATGATAAAACTCTAATGCCAAAACACAGTTGATATGCTTATTGATAACTGATTCATATGAACCTTAGTATGCTACATGGTTCTAGCAATGCTGGTTTGGTGTTGTCTGCTATAGACTTTAGGTTGTTATGCTAAAAGCCGAAACTCCCTTCCAGGGAAGAGGAGACGCATAAGAATAGGCAGCACTAGAATTTTTCGATCCTGTCTGGGGTGGCATTTGAGTGTGGCTATTTAACCAATTACCAGGCTTTCTTCCCCATCATCATTTATAAGTCCCATGATACCAACTCTTCTTTATGATAAGGCCCTGCTGTTTTTCCTGTTGATGCAAAAGCAAAACGATCCTGAGAGAGCCATTGAATGCATAAATGGGAGGAAATGGAATTTTGCTCATTTATATGATAACCATCACATGTGTAGAGGTCAGGGGTTCCTTTTCCTTAAAAGGGGTCTATTTTACTTCCTGACAATAGCAAAGAATGTACTCGAGAATAATAAATTAATACTATTCCTGATAAGATTTGAAACAAATTCAAGTATCAGTTGGACTACTCCTGTTCCACTTTCCAGCCCACTTGTTTTGAGTTTGGCCAGAGCAATAATTCTTTAAATCATATAACTCAACTAGATATTTATCCTGTCTATTATTGGATGAACCTCGCTTATGCAAACTCAATGCCTTGTTTTTTAGCAGAAGATAAGACTCTGCTTTGTTTGTACTTTTCAGACACTGCTATGTTAATAATAATATATCATATTCAAATACTATCATATGATTTATGACATGATACCAAATTTAATGACATTCAAAATTGAATCCTGTTATTAATCGCAATTGGCTATTTTTACAGAATGAGGAAAGAAAGAAAATTCATTCTTTTGGAGAAAGAAAAGATAGGGAGAAGAAATTTAGAAGATAACAATGACAACTGCACTAACACCAACAAAATCACAAATTGATGAATTTAAAAAAGCTCCAATCCATACATACAAAAATTCATAATAAGACCAGAAAATTAAGGTATTTAATTAAATACACATCCTCCTTTCCATTTGTTTCTCCCTCCTTTTCTTTTCCTCAAAAACCCTAAATAATCTTAGCAATTTAGAAGCTGCAAGTCAAGTCAGAAGCATGAATGAGGTAAGTGAGCACTAATGCCACCAACATCAGCACATAGGCAATCCCTTGGTCTATTGATGTCCCTGCAAATTAATCAACAAATTTTACCTTTATCAATTCCCAACCAAAACATATTTCACTAAGGCACCACATCAAACAAATGTCTCAAATCTAATTCGGGATTTGTTTAGCATTGTTGTTTGAATCGTCTTTTGAAAGTATTCTATATATTATTTATTTTTAAAATGAATTTTAAATATTATAATTTAACAGTAATTGGATATAATAAAAGATATCCATGAATGCTAAAATAAAAAATAAAAAAATCTAATTATAACTTTTCAAATGGTTAAATAGTCCTCCTAAACTATTTTTTTAATTAAATGAAATCTAAAATGATATTTTTTTTATAAAAAATAATTTAAACCTGAATATCAAATAAACCATTAAACCCTTAAAAAAAGTAATTTTTTTTTATTAATTAACATTGCAAAAAATATTGAATTTTAGTGCAGTGATACACAATCAAAATAAAAAAATAATAATAATAATAATAAAAAAAAAAAACAACAACAATGTAGGACACATTACAAGCTATACTACAATCTCTAATAGACAATAATTAATTTCAATAACAAATTCAATCCAATTTCACGGTAGATCTACTCTCTCTCTCTCTATACACAATATATATTCAAGACAGAGAGACAAAGTATGCGATTTTGTTACCGTCGCTGGTGGGAGCAGGAGCGGGAGCAAAGGACTGAGCCTGAACAGCAGGCAAGGCAATGGCGAATATGAGAGCAAAAGCAATAGCCATAACTCCAAGAGAAACCCTTGAAACCGCCATTTTTCTCTTTCTCTCTGTGCAACGTCTCTCTTTCTCAGTTACAAACTTGAGCTCCGGAGAGCCGCTCAGAGAGGGTTCCACAGAAGATGGATTTGAATTTCAAGATCAGGCTGAGATCCATTGCCATGGATGGCTTTTATATATACACACGCTATAATAATAATAATAATATTATTATTATTATTATTATTATTATTATTAAT
This sequence comes from Vernicia montana, assembly GCA_949750685.1. Lineage (NCBI taxonomy): Eukaryota > Viridiplantae > Streptophyta > Magnoliopsida > Malpighiales > Euphorbiaceae > Vernicia > Vernicia montana. The sequence continues at coordinate 17,150 of CATKHJ010060405.1, forward strand.
GGATTAATAATTGGATTGGAGAGGTTTAAAAATAAAATAAAAGTCTGGAAGAGAGAAAACCGGTTGAGCCGGTAAAGCCGAAAAAGTAGGGAAAATTTGTGGGGTCCAGCCGAGAATTTCGGTGCAATGACGCCCATGTGACCGCTCCGGTTTTGGATTCCCGCCAGAGGTTCTAGTCCAGACAGACACACTCTCTGTTGTCGCTGTCTTGGCGCCATATGCTACGGTTCTTATTCGTCCACGTTTCATTTTTTTACCTGCTTTTTTATTTTTTAAATTTTTGCCCAAATTACCCTTATTCTCTCTCTAATTTTAGATACATTTTCAGATTTTTTTTTTCTTTATAATTGAACGATGATTGATAATGCAGACTAATTTCTCTTTGATTGACTAATTTTATATTTAGGTTTCTTGTGCGAAGACAATTTTTCCATTTTTTTTTTTAATTAATCCATTTTTTTATTGAAAAAATAATTTATTTTCTTATATATAATTATGTATTTTCATCGATTTCATTAAAATTTAAATAAGTATAATATACTCTATTCCTTGTAAATCATTCCCACATTACTCAGAATTTGAACTTTGAATTTTTTTTTTTATAAATTTCTTAATTTTTTTTATTATAATTTTTTTAAAAATAATATACTCTCTTCATTCCTTTTTATTTGTTGTTTTTTGAAGTTTTTTTTTTTTCAAAATATCTGTCATTTTAGAAAACAATAAGATTTTAATTTTTTTTTCAATTATATTCTTATCATTTACTCTATAATTAATACAAATATTATATATTACTCTATAATCAATAAGAGTAATTTATTCATTTTATTTTTAAAATTTAGTATAATTAATTATTTTTTAATTTTTTTGAAATAATAAAAAACGACAAATAAAAATGAAAAAAGGAAGTAATTGAATATTTAAAAATAATATATCATTTAAGGTAGAGTGACGACACAAAATTACAGTGGATACAAGTCACAATTAAGATGATTCTTTTTATGCAACATTTAATTTGTTTTAGAATAGATAATAAATACTTATAAAAAAAGAAATGATAATAAATACAATTGTTTTAATTTATTTTTTTTCATTTAATTTGAAATGAAATTTAATTTAAATATTTTTTTCAATGGTTATTTATATTTTCAAAGTCAGTTCGGTTTTAGAGTCGATGAAGATGGTCACGGGTCAAAGATTCAACTGGAATCGAATTAGAATTTTAAATAATAGCATATATTTATTATTTATATTAAGTGTTTGCTGATATACATAAATAACACACGTTACATGTTTTATAACGTTCGTTACATGTTCTGAACGAATGTTACAATTAAAAATAGAGCAAAATAATATTTATTATACATTGTGAACACTCGTTACAAAATGTATTCAATTTATATGTGATCGGAACTGATATATAGACTGATTCTTAATTTTTTTCGGTTAAATTGGCTGATCCGGTCCAAATTTCAAAATATAAATGATTATAATTCAAAAATATATTTAATCATCTCAAATCTCAAATGCAAACCAAATGCACGCAAATAAGGTGGAAGCAGTTAATATATAATTTGGGTTACTGTTAGGGTGGCAATAGAGAAAGAATCATAATCTAATTTCTAATTTCTAAAGCCAGCAAATGCCAACAAAGATTCTGATTCAGTGCAAAACATATAATAATTATTTTTAGAACCATTACAGCAAATTGCCAACAAACATTCCATTGTTGAAAGGTTTGGAGGACTTGAAATCTTCTAACCTAACAACACATCATTTGGAGGAAACATTTTGAATTTTAATTTTTTCTAATATGGGTGAACATTCAGTCAGTTCAGTTTAAAATCGAATCGAATAGAAAAAGTTTGATTTAGTTTTTCAGTTTGACTGTTTTTTTTTTTCTTTTTTATTATAATAAACTATATATATTAAAAATATATATATATTAAAATTTTGGTCGATTTAATTTAAATCAAATTTTTTTTTTTATAAAAATCAAACCGAATTAAATCACTCAAAAAACTAAATTGAACAGAACCAACGGTTTTGCTAACCCCTATTCTCTAATTAGAAAAATAGAAAAGTACAGTGTAATGTAGAAACTGCCATTTCCAATGTGTAAATAAACATTTACAAAAGCAGAAAAAAAAAGAAAAGAAAAGAAAAAAAGATGTTTCTTAAAATCACAACAGATAAAGCTTAAGGACATGTTAAAGCGAACCAAAAGCTAAAATTTGGGCCATAGCAGGTCCAGTCCACCTATTTGGGGGCACAACAAATTCAAGCCTACAAATCCATATCATCGCTCTACTTATTGTTAAATTTCAATTCCTTCATTTAGCATAGTATATTAAGGCCTTATTTGGCATTACTTATGAAATAGATT